>CM072511.1:152536924-152576924 GCA_036898135.1 Oncomelania hupensis | reverse complement strand
GCTCCACTTGAAGAGAGTAAACACATAAAAGTGCACCAGAATGAAATTCGACCTGGAAAAACTGCAAGACCCGGAGGTAGCAGAAAAATTCCAAGCTACAATTGGAGGGAAATTTGCACCACTGCTCATTTTGGGTGCTGGTAAAGTAGATGTCAACATCATGACCACAGCCTTCAATTTAGCTGTGTTCAGTTCAAACCATCTCTGTCTGTCTCTCTGTCTCTCACACACACAAACACATACACACGTCTTCTTCTTCAGTTATTGGTTTAAAAATCTCCATTTCTTATTTATCTACGCATTTAATTTCTAGCTAAATATTTGATTTATCGTTTTTATTTGTTATTTTTTAAATTTATATATGCGTGTGCGTGTATGTCCGTGTAATTATTTACTAAACCTTATTATCTTTAATTAATTTATTATATTATTTTTTTAAATTGTTGTATTCTTCTTTATTTATATGCAACTATCAGTTGCCTGTCACTTAATTATTATGTAGAATTTTGTCGTACAGGGTGGGCTTATATAAGCTTGCTTGTTGCCTATCTTGTAAATCATTGTTTGTAATGAGAAAAGTTTTTCCTTGAATAAAACATTTGTTTAAACCAACTCAGCTGTGACAGATGCCGCCACTGACATCCTTGGCAAGCACCTCCCAAAAAAAGAAACTGTGGATCACACCTGAAATTTGGGTCCTTTGTGAAAATGAAAAAATAAAAAGAACACATCACAGGGAGCTGATGCCAACCGAAAAATCAACAATGACATCCGAAAAGGCATGAGCACAGCAAAGGAGAACTGGGTAGAAGATAGAATGCAAGAAAATAGAGAACAGTCTGAACAAGAACAACAGCAAGAAGGTCTCCCAGACTGCGTAGCGGCTGACAAGTGTTTAACAGCCCAAGGTCTCCACGATCCACTGAGGAACAAGCAGGATTCAGGACAGGGCGAAGTACCATTGAACAGATTTCAAACCTCAGAATAATCTGCGAAGAATACCTACAGCATCAACCACATCTATATTATGTGTTTGTAGACTTAAAGAAAACGTTTGACCGAGTGTGGCATGCAGCTCTGTGGGCAACCACGAGAGTGTACAACATCAGCCCAAACATTATTGAAGTCATTTATTATTGTGCAATGATAATTGTAATTATCCATTGATAATTGTAATTATCTCATGATATTTTTAACTATCAGGTTTTGGCACTCGTAGGCCGTCATAGCCATTGGACAACACGATGACATGCTTACAGTGGTGAAGGAACGGAAACTCTGATGGTATGGCCACGTCACCAGAGCGTCAGGCCTTGCAAAGACCATTCTGCAAGGCACGGTGCAAGGAGGAAGAAGAAGAGTGAAACAGATAAAGAGGTGGGAGGACAACATTCGAGAATGGACTGGATTGACACTGGCGAAGCCATGAGGGTTGCTAAGGACAGAGAAAGATGGAGTACTCTGGTTAAACAATCATCTGTGGTGCCCCAACGACTTTCAAGTTACGGGATAGGATAATATAGGATAACAAATATGATCCTACATCCTAATATTCCTATGAAGTTTGCTCAAAATCCGGTCATTGGGTCTTGAAATATGGAGTCCAACGGACCGACAATCCAACAGTCCGACTGACTGACCGAACGACCGACCAACCGAGAGACCGACATTTGGCTCGTTCTGAATCGGATTCCCCCTGACTATTTGAAAGTCTGTCCAGTCTGGAAATATAAAATTTGTTTGGGAGATGGAGAGACAGCAGGTGGGTGTAAGTTGTCATGTAGAACCTAAAGCAATAGGGTTAGAATTGTGTAAGCCTATCAGGATTAGGATAAAAGTATTATGGTTTTGATTAGGGCTGATGTTACGATAATGGACTCCAATGGTAAAGGGTTCGTAAATGCTTGTTGTATAAAGCCAACCTATAGCCCAAGGGAAGTAATCCATGGCTTGCGTAATCGTTCTGTAAGTTGTGAGCTCCCTTGTATTAACCATCTGTCACAGGCAGCATGTTATATAATATTCTAATTCTGCGCCTGTGCCATTGGTGATTCTTTGGTGATAGTTTATGATAGGAATTGATAGGGATGAAGAGGGTGGAAAAGATATCGGGTATTGCGCAGTAGTAACTGTAGCTTTGTCAATAATTATGTATACGGTCTCATGTGAGCGATAACGTATTTTGCGTGGAATTGCCAATAGTTACGGGACCTATATATAGACGTGTAAAGCTCATAAACGTTACGGATTTGAATGCGAGCGAGATAGGCCGAAGCAGACGAATTACATTTATAAACTTTTTCGATCATTGTGATATTTCTCTAAATTGTTTTGGCTGAAGTTAGGGCACAGTGAAGTGAATATTTTGTGATAGGTGTTTTTTCTAAATTTAATTGTAACAAAGTTCGTTTTGAAAGTTATAAATTATAATTGTGAATTGTAACTTTAATGCTTCAAAACGTCTGCTTCGACACGTGTGTGTGAGAATTTATTATTTGGATATTTTATTTGGTGTGTGTAAGGTTGGTAGTGTTAATTTTGTTGGAGGTTTAGATTTCATAATTTCTTTGAAAGAATTTTGCTTATTGGTAATTGAAAGAATATATATTAATTACGTAGAATTTAAAGTTTGATGTAATAACGTTTGTGTAAACTATTTTATATTTATGTTACTGCGAATGAAAGAATCCGTCATAAATTAAGTTAGAAATTCAAAGCAGGTGTTGTGTGAATTAATTGTTTCCTATAACTTTATTCTTCGCTGTCTCTATTGTATGGTGTTGTCCAGCGTTCTGAGTTTTCAAACTTATTCTATTTATCTATTTTCCTTGTCGGTGCGTCTGGGACCGAATGCGGCTTCCGAACCTATGAGTCGGATAGCGGTGCTCGTGACCTCGCGCATTATGAAGCTGTGCTAAAACCAATAATTAATAAATCTGGTTTTCTTTTATGAAATAATTTAACGGTCATGGAAACAGCTTCGTGACAACTGGCGAGCCTGCCGTTTTTTTTTCAATAGTCGTGACAACTGGCGAGCCTGCAATTTGTTTTAGTAGTTATTCTTGACAATTTTTTTTTTGTTTACATAAATTAATTTGATATCATAGTGCTTTGTCCATGCATCGCTTGTGACGGGCCGTGCTCCGTGTCTGGAAGGAACTGATTTCGTCAGTGTGTCTGGAGGGAACTGATTTCGTCGCTAACAGTGTGAAGATTTTGAGATCAGCGGACAACACACGCAGCGGGGGCGTGGCATACGACGTGCCTTCTATACGTAGCTGGTAGGTGATCGCCATTACTCTAGCTGCTGTTTAGATTCAGTTAATAGGTTGTTAAAATTATACTAGTATAATACCTGTGGATGGAGCGGAGCATCGATTTAAGCTAGCTGATGCTTGTTCATTTGTAATATGATAATGTAAAAATAATTTTCTCTTCATTTTTTATACATCTTATTGGAATGACATAAATTTTCTTCTTGCATTGTATTGATAACATGATTGTTTAATTGTTTACATCGCGTTGTTGGATATAGCGCTGAGTGTGACTATATAGCTTTGTATCCAATTGTTCTTTACATTTTGCTTGAACATTTTGGGGTGCACATTCTGAGAGAATTGTGTTGCACTATATGTACTGAGGCAATGGCTGAGGTAGATTTGCTGGGTAAACAGCAGTTGAGTGAGTTGGTGGATAGACTAAAGGAGGAAGCTGCCCTTTTGGACATTACTAAACCTGAAGATATAAAGAAATATCTACAGGATGGGCTCAGAGATGCTAGAGCACAAGAGCGTGACCAAAAAAGATTGCAAAGCGTAACAGATAAAGAGATCGAGTACAAGCAAAAAAAAACCGAGGCGGAACTCGAGCTTAAAAAAGAAGAAATAAGAATAAAACAAGATGAACTTAAGGCAGACCTTAAGCTTAAAGAAGAAGAAATAAGAATAAAACAAGATGAACTTAAGCTTAGACAACTACAGCTTGAAGAGGATACAAAACACAAAAAGCATGAGCTTGAATTACAGCATGAAAAACAAAAAAAGAAAGATGAGCATTTCGAATCTTCTACTCAGTCAAAATCAAGGCCTAAATTACCCTTTTTTGATGATAGGCAAGATGACATTGAGTCATACCTGTTTCGGTTCGAAAATCATGCTAATGCTGTAAAGTGGAGAAAAGATGATTGGGCCTCCATGTTAGCAGCATGTCTCAAAGGCAAAGCTCTTTCTTATTATCATGAATTCATGACCAGTAACCCAGGGAGAGGTTACGATGACCTAGTAAAACATCTCTTGCAACGATTTTTGTGTACTGAAGAGGGGTTTCGAGTAAAATTTAGGTCGGCAAAACCTGAACAGGCCGAAACATTCCCGCTTTCTTGGACAGATTGAGGCGGTATTTTACCCCGCTGGCTTGAATTGGCAGGGGCTAATAATTTTGCCGATTTGATAGATTTGATTCTTAGGGAACAACTGCTTCAGTCTTGTTCAGAGAAGCTGGTAACGTTCATTAGAGAATCGGGTTGCAAAACAGCTGCTCAGATGGTTGAAACAGCAGAGCGATGGCGTGAAGTACATATTAAGGAAAATGTAGCTCGCTCTGGATTGACCAGTCCACTTTTGGCTAATGTGGGCTATATAAATCCCAAATCAAGATGGACACCTCGGAAAAGTTATGGTGCTTCCAAGTTCACACCGGAATCGAACACTGATAACATCATTCAAAATCAGGTTCAGCCTAGCTCAGTCCCTGAAAATGCCAATCAGCGGGGTAGTAGATCATATAGAGGGCGTGGTAGAAATTGTTTTTGGTGCAGCCAAAGGGGCCACATGATGTACAATTGTCCGGTTAAAGCTCAGGGACATGAAAAAGTGAATCAAGCATCTGTGGGCATGAGTGCTAGCAATGAGTTGCCAAGTCAGATCCAAACTTGTAATGGCTTTGTTAATGGCAAGGAGGCATTGATTATGCTTGATTCTGGCTGTACAACGGTTGGCATAAGAAGAGATTTGGTGCGATCAGACCAAATTTTGGACGAGCACATGTCTGTGACATTGTTCAATGGACAAACTGTTTCATTACCTTTGGCCCAGATAAACATTAACTGTCCTTACTTTACAGGTTCAGTGAAAGCATGCATTGTGGAAAATTCGGTCTGTGACGTTATTTTGGGTAAAATACCTGGCTCAACCTTTGTTTGTGCAGACATTGCAGCGGCAGTGCAAACGAGGGCACAAAGAAAAAATGAAGATAAACCTTTTCGCCCTTTGTTGACAGCCAAAGTACCACAACTTGACGTGACTCACGATGACCTCGCAAAAATGCAGAAGGACGACACTTCATTGCAACCTTGTTTTGACAAAGTTGGGAAAAAGAAAGACGACAAACGTTCAACAGACTCATTTGTACTGAGAGACGGACTTTTGTACAGATTTGTTCCTGGCATTAAAGGGGAGGCAAATTGGCAATTAGTAGTCCCCACTAGTCTCCGCGAGTCAGTACTGATTGCTGCTCATGATGGTCTTTTTGGGGGACATATGGCTACTAATGGTACTTTCAAACGCATTGTCCCATACTTTCATTGGCCAGGCTACCATAAAGATATCAAAAAGTACTGTACAACATGCGATATCTGTCAGAAAACATTTCCTAAAGGGAGAGTACAACCAGCCCCTTTACAAAACGTACCGGTAATTGATGTCCCATTCTCTCGAATAGCGGTCGACATCATAGGACCCATTAAACCTTTGTCAGAGAGGGGATACTTTGTCAGAGAGGGGGTACAAATATGTGTTGACATGTGTTGACGTTGCCACACGTTTTCCTGAGGCGATTCCTCTGAAAACTATAACATCAGAATCTGTGGCGGATGCTCTAGTACAAATCTTTTCTAGTGTAGGAATTCCGGATGAGATTTTGTCTGATCAGGGATCACAGTTTACAGGGGATACCATGAGAGAAGTTTTACGTCTCTTGTCAGTTTCGCAATTGCATAGCACACCTTATCACCCTCAAACTAATGGTTTGGTGGAGAGATTTAACGGAACTCTGAAGACTATGTTGAAGAGACTAATGGCTGACAGACCCAAAGATTGGGATAGATATTTGACGGGAGCGCTATTTGCGTATAGGGAAATTCCTAAGTCAGCCACTGGGTTTGCACCCTTCGAACTACTCTTTGGACGAGTACCTAAAGGTCCTACCCGACTTCTGTATGAAGCATGGTCTGGTCAAGCCGAAATAACAGCGGTCAAAACAGTTTCGGAGTATGTGCAAAATCTCAAGCAATCACTGACAGAAATGGTGGAATTAGCACAAAAGTCTGTGCTTGACAATGCTAACAAGCAAAAAGTGTTCAAATATAAGGCTCCTTTGCGCTCCTTTGAAGTTGGAACTAAGGTCCTTGTTTTGTTACCATCAGATACTAACAAAATGCTCCTTAGGTGGAAGGGTCCTTTTCCTATATTAAAGAAAACGGGAAACTGCAACTATCTCCTGGACACGGGAAAGGGAGGGGAGAAAGTTTTCCACATCAATCTTCTCAGGGAGTACTTGGACAGGGGAAACCCACAAGGGGTAGTGCCAGCTAGTATAGCAGTAATCCAAGACTCTACTTCAGATGGCACAATTGACTATGACGTAACCAAGGTGGTTGTGGGTGTAGTACCGACTACCCAGACTGAAACTGTTGATGACATTGTCTACGACACACAATTGTCGGACATACACAAGTCGCAAGCCCAAACTGTGTTCAGAAAACATTCACATGTGCTGACTGACCTACCTGGATACACGCCATTGGTAGAACACACGATGACGATGACAGTTGATCAACCAGTAAATGTGAAGCAATACCCTCTGCCTTTTGATTCTGAGAAGATTGTCCAAGAGGAGGTTAAAAAAATGTTGGCAATGAAGATAATTGAACCATCATCTTCCCCTTTCTCATCGCCTGTTGTTCTTGTTAAAAAGAAGGACAAGACTGTCAGATTTTGTATTGATTTTAGACAGGTCAATAAAAATACACAGTTTGATAGTGAACCAATACCTGATATTAGGCACTTTTTGCCAGTCTAAGAGACAAGTTTTTTTTCACAAAAGTTGATCTGTCGAAAAGTTATTGGCAAATCCCAATGGCTGCCAAAGATAAAGAGAAAACGGCCTTTCGTACACCTCAGGGCCTGTTTCACTTTCTCAGGATGCCTTTTGGGTTATCGACAGCACCATCAACATTTGCTCGGATGATGAGGAAGTTGGACTTGGAGAAGTTTTCCTCTATAAGTTTTTTTGATGACATTTTAGTCGCAACTGACACTTGGACTGGGAACTTGACTGCTTTGGACCAACTGCTTACAGCATTGAACAAAAATGGTTTGACTGCTAGACCCAGTAAAGTTGAATGTGGTTTCCAAACCATAGATTTTCTTGGGCATGTAGTGGGGAACAATGAACTAAGACCTGAGCGGAGTAAAGTTTCTCACGTCTTGTCCGTTTCAATCCCTCAAACGAAGCGACAAATACGCGCATTTTTGGGACTGGTTGGCTTTTACCGACGTTACATCCCTCAATTCGCTTCTTTGTGTGCACCATTGACGGACTTGACAAAGAAAAGCTGTCCTACCAAAGTTAGGTGGAACCCTCAGTGTGAAAAATCCTTTGAGGCACTGAAACGTTGTTTGTCTAGTGATCCTGTTGTTGTTCTCCCTGATTTTGCAAGACCATTCGTTGTAAGATGCGATGCTTCCTCCACGGGCATAGGAGCAGTTTTGTTACAACAGCAGCTGGAGAATGCCGGTCTCCTACACCCAGTTCTGTATGCTAGCAGGAAGTTGTTAGACATTGAGAGAGACTCGGTATTCCACTGTTGAGAGGGAATGCTTGGCATTAGTGTGGGCCGTGGATAAATTCCACAGATACCTGTTTGGTAGACACTTTGTGATAGAGACTGATCATTCGCCTCTTTCTTTATTGAAGAAATCTGGTCAATCAAACAGCCGTTTGTTGAGATGGTCTTTGGCTCTACAGGACTATGATTTTGATGTTTTACCAATTTCTGGGTCCATAAATTTTGAGGCGGATGTTTTGTCCCGACTCACATAGTTCTATTATGCCCATGAATGCATTTTTTCCCGCTTATAATATTTGTCTGTGGATTTTGTGCTGCGTGCCATTGCTTTATGTTTGCAGTGCGGCGTATGCAGTAAAAGTGACTGGACAAAGGGAGACAATTTTTCATCATCTTGTGATTGTGTGCTCTTGGACAATGACTATAATCAACTTTGGAGAGCTGGACACAGTGGAATTTCTTTAGTTATATATTATGTATATGTTTCTTTAATTTTTTTTAAAAGATGTATAATATTAAAATATGATTTTTGGTTATGTTTTGTATGTTTATGGATCATTTTGGGAGTGTGAAGACCTTATAGGTTTGTTAACCAGTGTGTTTATTATGTATCTCGCCCGGGAGAGTACATAAGGAATTAAATATACAGATTACTGAGTTAATCTTGTATTTAAACATGAAATGGATATTGGCTGTTGTTGATTTATATATTAATCATGGGGAGTTCGGAAGAACTGCACAGCTTTCCAAGTATAGTGGGTGGGGGACTTCTGGCATTGTTCCATTAGTTCACGACTATACTAGTTCATGTTAATGTAGTGGGTGGGGGACTTCTGGCATTGTTCCATTAGTTCACGACTACATGAGGGAGAAACATACTTGATTAATAAGCTCTTTTTGGACGAGGTATACTCACTATTGATCTATTCTGTTCTGTGGCGTTTATATCCGAATAATTTTAGATTGATGTTTCATTGTTTCAATTCTTATTTTTGATTTAGAATTTTAAGAAGAAAAAAAAAAACTTTCCCTTTTGGGGTCCGTTTTTTTTGACGGGGGAAAGGGTGGTGTCACAGGCAGCATGTTATATAATATTCTAATTCTGCGCCTGTGCCATTGGTGATTCTTTGGTGATAGTTTATGATAGGAATTGATAGGGATGAAGAGGGTGGAAAAGATATCGGGTATTGCGCAGTAGTAACTGTAGCTTTGTCAATAATTATGTATACGGTCTCATGTGAGCGATAACGTATTTTGCGTGGAATTGCCAATAGTTACGGGACCTATATATAGACGTGTAAAGCTCATAAACGTTACGGATTTGAATGCGAGCGAGATAGGCCGAAGCAGACGAATTACATTTATAAACTTTTTCGATCATTGTGATATTTCTCTAAATTGTTTTGGCTGAAGTTAGGGCACAGTGAAGTGAATATTTTGTGATAGGTGTTTTTTCTAAATTTAATTGTAACAAAGTTCGTTTTGAAAGTTATAAATTATAATTGTGAATTGTAACTTTAATGCTTCAAAACGTCTGCTTCGACACGTGTGTGTGAGAATTTATTATTTGGATATTTTATTTGGTGTGTGAAGGTTGGTAGTGTTAATTTTGTTGGAGGTTTAGATTTCATAATTTCTTTGAAAGAATTTTGCTTATTGGTAATTGAAAGAATATATATTAATTACGTAGAATTTAAAGTTTGATGCAATAACGTTTGTGTAAACTATTTTATATTTGTGTTACTGCGAATGAAAGAATCCGTCATAAATTAAGTTAGAAATTCAAAGCAGGTGTTGTGTGAATTAATTGTTTCCTATAACTTTATTCTTCGCTGTCTCTATTGTATGGTGTTGTCCAGCGTTCTGAGTTTTCAAACTTATTCTATTTATCTATTTTCCTTGTCGGTGCGTCTGGGACCGAATGCGGCTTCCGAACCTATGAGTCGGATAGCGGTGCTCGTGACCTCGCGCATTATGAAGCTGTGCTAAAACCAATAATTAATAAATTTGGTTTTCTTTTATGAAATAATTTAACGATCATGGAAACAGCTTCGTGACACCATCCGAGAAGACTGACGAGCACTGAATGAAAATTGCTTTGGGATGTAAAAAAACAATCAATAAACCATCGGCGTTCTTTTCAAGATTTGAACCCTAACTCATAAAATCTATGGCTCCTGCCATTATAGCGGTTCTGGTGGTGCTAGTAGTGGTGGTGGTTTTGGAGGTGGTGCTGGACGTACCATTATTCATGTAAACTGGCGGGCCTCCAATTTGGGGTCGGACTGACGTACAGTTAATAACATTAGTTACTGTTGACCGCTTATGATCCGTACTCCAGATCAGGGCAGGGGAGTCTGTTAGTCGAAACAAAACAACAAAGCAAGACAGATATGCAAAAAAAGGTGCTTTAAATATTGACTCTCAATTTATTAAACTGCCCATGTCTACTAAAGAGATTCAAAGTATGATAGAAAAAAGGTCTAAGCCAATCCATCTCAACCATGGCTATGATCTCAACACATATTTTGAGCGACATGGTAATCACTCTCGAGTCGTCTTATCTTTGGCTTATAGATTACTGTCAAATTCCATTCGAACAAAATACTGCAAAAATGTTTCCTGTGTATGTTCCAACCCTTTAAGTCTTCAACATGTATTATTGGAATGTACAGTTTTGAAACCACTGTTACCCAATAATGTTTTGCTTACTTTTGACTTCGATCAAAGCGTTCAATTAGCAAAAAATTTTTGAACTCAGAAATTGCTAGCATGCTTTAACCCTCGTTTCGGCGGAAGCCGGTCTGTCTTTCCTCGGCCGGGCGCTGGTACGGGTTGGGTAGTATCAAACAAGCAGCTGGGTCTGCGGAACATTCAGGAGGCACATGTACTGGTGTACGCTCTGGTTGCTCCCTGGATGTATTGCAGGCCCTGCCATCCACTGGGGACTGTCCGGCTCGTGCCGGTGCCTGGTATGGGGGGGGGGGGGAACTGATCTGCTCTTGCCGGGAGTAGGGTTAACCCACTCACCCCCCCTCCCCTCCTATCTTTTTCTTTTGTTTATAAACTTCAATTTTGTTTTTGTTTCAACGTCTTTTCATCTTTGGTGTAAAAGACGATAATAAATCGACCAACCAACCAACCAACCAACCAACCAACCAACCAACCAACCAACCAACCAACCAACCAACCAACAAAGCAACATCATGTTTGTTTTTCGTTGTTGTTGTTGTCTTTTATTGTTTCCGGCGTGTTTAACGGTCATAAATCTGTATAGGTAACATCGGGTGTGTCGGATGATTCTCCCAGCATTGTTGTAGGGTCCCTCTTCCGACCATAATTATATTATATTCAAGTACGAATTGAAGTGTACACTAAGGGACGTAAATGTGCTCCCTTTCTCTAAAAGGAAAACAAATGAACGCTTTAGTCTCCCCTTGGTTGCCATGCCTATTTCTGCGTACTTATGGCTGAAGGGAATCTCTTTGTGTCAGCCTCCGGTGGTTGTATCGCACTTTGTCTATGATGAGGTATTACAATAATTTATCACGATGTTGATTTTCTACACGTTTCCATAGCGCAGTTTTCTCCAGTTGAAGCCAAGGCAGGCTATCGGGGATCCACAAAATTCTTGCCGAGGGTCCATTCTTCTTGGTTAATGCGCCTGTGGTAGAACACAAATGATGTAGTTGTCTCGCCCAAAGTTAAAGAGGTGGGGCTGGAGTTTACTGGCAGCATCCTGGCTACAATCCTTACCAGATGCGCCTCTCGGGGAATGAGGGAATGATAGGAAAGATAGGCGCGGTGGCCGGGTGGTTAGAGCGTTGGCTTGCGGATCTGAAGGTCCCGAGTTCGAGCCCAGGTCGGGGCATTGTGTTGTGTCCTTGGGAAAGTCACTTTACTCCCGTTTCCTACTCTCTTCGGATGAGAGTATAAACCGAGGTCTAGTCTGCGTCGCATATGCATTCCATCATAACGGACTTTAAAGATCCTGACGCTCATGTCCTAGACGGGTGAGTGCCAGTGACAAGAACACACCCAGCATGTACCTTGTTGAAATAAAAATAAATAAATAAATATCTCCCTTCTCTTTTCATTGTGAATTTGTGCCATAGATACAACATTCTGTAGTCTCAGCTCGTCAGGGAATCAGCTGGGCTTGTTGAACATCAAGTGTCTGATTCTCCAAAGAATAAGATGACGCC
This sequence comes from Oncomelania hupensis, assembly GCA_036898135.1. Taxonomy (NCBI): domain Eukaryota; kingdom Metazoa; phylum Mollusca; class Gastropoda; order Littorinimorpha; family Pomatiopsidae; genus Oncomelania; species Oncomelania hupensis. Next base: position 152,564,873 of record CM072511.1, on the reverse strand, counting down.
TGCATGAAGTCCTCAGATAAAACATCTTTACGCTTCACCCCCCCCCTCCTCCCCCCAAAAAAAATGAAGAAAGGAAAGAAAAGTACCCTCAATTTGGCTAGTTGATTGATTGATTGATTTATTGTTGCTTTAGGTCCAGCGGACTCTTCCGAGCCAAATCAGGACCGGACAACCCCCGATCCGCATAAAAGATCTGCTGAAACAACCCTAGTGGGAAAATTGAACGCCCTCCACCGGCCAGTCACTTTACAATAAAGACATCCCACGCGGGGGACGGCTGAGGGTTTACCTCAACTACGCGAACCCCCGGTTACAAAAACAAAATAGAATACAAACATCATTATAAATTATCAACAAAACATCTACATATAAAATGCCTATATTGCCAAATAATAACATCATAGGAAGCCCTAGTGACCACCCGGCAGAAAGCATCCAACACTCCCAAGCTGATCCAACAGACCTCATACACAAACAAGGAGTCTTGTCCAGGAAGAGTTTTCAAGAAAAAAGGTAGGTCATTGATCTAGCGAAGAAGAAGATAGTATAGCAGAGTGATATAGGACAGAGCAGGAATGGGAAAGAGTATATGAGGAAGATAGCAACAGTGGGAATTTAAAGCACTAAATTTCCATAAAGTGGGGATACTATTTATACTGAAACCCCCGGCACTCCAACGGGGGTACTGTTGCCGCAGTGAATCTGTCATGCCTACAAAGGCAAGACAGGTTTTCAACTGGGGCTTTCACTGTTCCCTTTATAGGTTAGAACAATCTACAGTGGCAAGATTGCTCATGACCCCAAGGGGTATTTGGCTAGTTAGTAACCACGATGGGAAGAAAAACAAATCAAAACATTGAGCAAATGGTTCAAAATGATATGCGACGTCTTAAAATCTCCTTTACTTTTAAAAAAAAAAGAAAAGAAAAGAAAAGAAAAGAAAAGAAAAGAAAAAGAAGCACTTTTTCCTCCCCTCCCCAAGATTATTTCCACTGAAATGCACCCAGTTTCCTTCTCTTGTATCACTCCCTTTAATTAATATGCTGCCCTCGCCTTCCTGGTTCAAGAAGGACACAAGGGAGGCAAGCGTCATGTTGTAGCAGACGGTATTACTAAGGGAGACAATTAGTTTCGCCACCCAGCATCTGTAGCAGACGTGAAGCGGACGATGATTTGGTTTCTCACATGGCTCAAGGGAATCTGCTTGTGTCAGCCTCCGGTGGCTGTATCGCACTTCGTCTATGATGAGGTTTTACGATAATTTATCATGACGTTGATGTTGTACACGTTTCTATAGCGCAGTTTTCTCCAGTTGAAGCCAAGGGCAGGCTATCTTTGTAGTAGCATTGCGGAGGATTATGCTCTAATCTCTTCGTTCATAACATACTCGCCCCCTTCGGCCAACATTCATCACTACTACTACTACTACTACTACTACTACTACTACTACTACTACTACTACTACTACTACTACTACACATTTGTACAGCACCCTTCTTGCGTAGAGTTCATGCTACTATTACTGCTACTACTACTACTGCCACAACTACTACTGCCACTACTACTGACGATGACGATGACGATGATGTGGGTGAAACTACTACTACTACTACTACTACTACTACTACTACTACTACTACTACTACTAACAACAACAACAATAACAATAACAATCACCATCATCATCATCATCATCATCATCATCATCATCATCATCATAATCATCATCATCATCATCATCATCATCATCATCATCATCATCATCATCATCATCATCATCATCATCATCATCATCATCATCATCATCATCACTAAAGCATAACTAAAATAAATAAATCAACGAGCAAACAAACAAGCACAAAACATTAATAACAAATAAGTAAGTAAGTAAAAAGTAAGTAAGTAAATAAATAACCCACCTGTAGTATTTTATTCGCACTACTGTGCCACAATAGGTCGTGGTGTGTGTTAATCAGTCAATTAATGAAACAATCGATCGACAAATCAATTTATAAATCAATTAATCAATCCATCAGTCATTATTTAATTTAATGTCTATTCACGCCTCGTTGACTATACGCAGCAACAACAAACCTATCGATTAACAAACTGATTTGAAATTACTGGAAGCTGCCAACTGTAGCCCTTAAAATATTAAATCTGTGTGTGTGTGTGTGTGTGAGGGTGTGTGTGTGTATGTTTTGTGTGTGTGTGTGTGTTGTGTGTGTGTGTGTGTGTGTGTGTGTGCGCGCGAGTGCGCGCGTGTGTGGTCTGCTGCAATATGACGCTTGCCTCCCTTGTGTATTTCCGGTGACAGATCTGCATGTTTAATATTGAGTTATTACTAAGCACATCGAAGTGATATTAAGACCTTTTTAGCTGCCGTTTTCTGTCTGTCAGACGTTTTGTCTGCCTGTCTGTCTGTGTTTCTCTCTGTCTGTCTATCTCTCTCTCTCCATTATAATTATAAACGCATTGATTTATACAAAACTATAGCATATAATTTAATAGCGCTGTTGTATGGAAATCTCTTCCTCTGGAGGGTAAACTTTACGACACAATATTAACTTTTAAAAATAAAATCTGTAGGCATTTGGTGTATGCGTGTGTTTGTGTGTGTGTGTATGCGTGTCGTGTATGATTTTACCAATTCATTGTTAAAATTCGGCATTATGCTAATTTGTTAAGGGACAGATAGGAAGATTAGACTTTATAATTAGTCTAAAATCTTTATCTAATTAAAAAACTCTCTCTCTCTCTCTCTCTCTCTCTCTCTCTCTCTCTCTCTCTCTCTCTCTCTCTGTCTCACACACACTCTCTCCGCCAGTCACTCAGCAGAAAAGCTTACATGTGGAATATAGTGTCAGCATCTTGGTTCCGCAGAGATGCAAAAAAGTCCCATCGCATTGGCTCGCTGCAAAAATGCCCCCCACCCTCCGCCCCCTGCCACGGGTCTTATCTCATTTCCAAATTGCCTGTGGTATTGTTCAATAAAAGGGCAAAGTTTCAACCGGGGACTTAAATTTACTCAAAAAAAAAAAAAAAAAAAAATGAAACCCCATTTGTCTCTGTTTATCTTAGCAGTAGGATTGCCCTGGTGGTTCCGTGTTAAGTTAGGTCGCCCCCCCCCCCCCCCCCTTCGTTTTACCTGGGCTGGTTATTTCCCCGTCTGCCATTTCGCCAAATTTCGGGTTTAGAGGTTAAATTACTTTTCAATATTAACTCATTCATGCAAGAAAGTCATGAACGTTCCTTCTTATGTCCACAACAAACACACGTTCATAGGAGACGAAAAGTTTGTGCAGAAACCAAGTGATAAAGGTGTCTCGCTTAAAGAGATATGACTGAAGTTTATTGACAGCGTTTCGGATAAAATCCCTATTTGATGCAGCTATGTTTGCCGTTGATTGGAGAACCGCCTCTGCCGGTTGCCCGCCGCTGAATTGTCCGTACTGCTCCGCTGTCCGCTACTTTTGTTTTGAGGACAGTTAGCCGCTCTGTGGTCTGTAGCGTTGCAGGTGAAACAGCCCCTTGAATGCCCTTCCCTGGGAGGAGGCGTGGAGTCTGTCTGTCTCTGGCTCGTCTGGCTTCCCTGGATCTGGTTCACATGGTTTCCAGTCTTCTGAAAATGTTTCGTCGCGCTGGGTAGCCCCAGGGTTTTCCCATGAGCGATGAGATATCTTTCAGCAGCCTCAGTCACATCTTTAAGCGTCTGCAGCTTTTGTTCTTCTAAGTGGGTCGCTAAGTCCTTGTGACAGGCATTGAGAAATTGTTCCTTCACGATCAGGTCATGGAGACTGTCGTAAGACTTCGTTTCGCCTGATAACTCCACCCACTTGTGTAGATATGACGACAGGCGCTCCACAAACTGCTTTGGCGTCTCGTCTGACTTAGGCCGGCATTCACGGAAGCGTTTACGGTAGCCCTTCTCTGTAAAGTTGTAGCACTGCAACAGGGCCTCTTTCAAGACGTCGTAGTTTTTGGCGTCATCGTTCGACAGTCTGGTGTAAACTTCGAGAGCTTGCCCCGTCAGAAGTGCACTTAGTCGAATCGCCCAGTCTCGAGGTTGCCAATTAGAGCTTTCGGCGAACCTTTCGAATCTGGCCAAATAGCTGTCGATCTGGTCCTTCCCGTCGACGAAAGCTGGCAATTTTGGAGCCGTATGGTCGTTGGTGACTTGTGGCGCATGCTGATTGCTTTGGATACGCGCCAACTCTAACTGGTACTGACGCTCACCTTCAAGACGCTTCAGCTCGAACTCTCTTTCTTCACGGCGACGCTGCTCTTCTCTCTCTTGACGTTGCTGTTCAATTTCTAGACGCTTCTGTTCTAACTCTATTTCTTTTTCTAGACGCTTCTCTTCCAATTCTCTTTCTTCACGGCGACGCTGCTCTTCTAATTCTCGTTCTTCGCGCCGTCGCTGTTCTTCTTTTTCTTCACGCAATATTCTCTCCTGGCATTTGACGTACTCCGTCAGCTGTTTGCCTTTTAGATTTAGTTCAACCCCTTTCTGCCAGAAGTCAGCCATCTTGATGCTTCTGGAAAGTTCTTTTCTGGAAAGTTCTTTTCTAGAAGGTTCTTTTTTGGAAAGTTCTTTTTCTAGAAAGTTCTTGACTGTGCTGCACCCTTCTAGACTGTTCTAGAACAGCACGCTTTCTGCAGTAGCGCTGATGCTTGTCACTAGTCGCCTTCGCTGACGCAGGCCCCGCTGTCCTCGTCGTATGCGACGCTGCACCACGCTGGTGTTGATGTATACGCTCCTGTGCTGAAGTAGACGCGACGTCCGCTCGCCGCTCTCTGTAACACTGGCGATGTAGCTCCGAGACTGTCCCTCGACGTAGTCCTGCGGCAGCCACGTAGTCCCGCTCTGTTGTTCGCTCACGAAGCAACTCTTCGGCGACTACACGCCCTTGCAGTCAACCCGAACCTATCGGTGATGTAGTCCCAGTATGTTGGCCCCTCTCGACGCAACTCGTTGGCGGCTACCCTCGATGACTGCCTCTCGTAACGTTGACTCGCTTGTTGTAGCAGTTGAACCCTTGGCTATGGCGTGAATCGCGGCTTGGCCCCCAAAATGTTACACTCAGTTCGATGATGGTGTTTTTCGTTATCAGTATTTGATTCAGCCCCGATGCTGAAGTCCTGATAAGGTGTAACTCAGATTCGTTTATTCACACAGCCTGTCCAAACAGCATACAAATCACAAAGTCGACGTATGAAGTTTTCCACTTTTATTCAGCATACATCAACAACTGCATACAATTCTCAATTCAACTCAACAACTTTCACAGCAACTTTCCAAATCACTATCAACAACTTTACTATTTCTCAACAGCAACTCGGCACACGATTAAATAACCTCTCTCTTTTCTGGAACAATTTGGTACATGGTAGAAATGACGTACTGCCACCAATCGAACTAAAGATCGTCATCACTGACTTACGTCATTACACATTTCTTCTCCTTCCGGATCGTTCCTTCAAATTTCTACAATTATCCCGAATCTTCGATCGATAGTAAACAAGCCGATCCAGAAGATTCTACAACAATATCGACTAACGAAAATTATCAACGTTATACAAAGCCTCTCCTAACAACAATGCAAACTCAAATCAAAGGTAAATAAATTCCATTATTGAATACTTTGCAAAACGAAACGATTAGATCTATCTTGCGCGTTTCCGCGGAAACTTTAATTTACCCACCTACCTTCCTCAGGGTGAGCACTCGCCAGCCAAGTCCCTAGTCCCGTCAGGAAGGGCGCATCTAGCCAACAGTCTGCGAGCGTCACCATTATGCCTCAGGCACACCTATTAGCTTGCTAAGAACCAGATCCGTTCAGCAAGCGACATGGTCATATGCTGCTGCGTTTCTTCCGCGCTGCGCGCTGATGCGCCTCCGGTGGCGCAGGGGGGAGGGGGGGGGGTCCGCCTCAGGAATAATCTGCGAGAAATACCGTTGCACCAATTGTATCCTGTGTTCGTAGAACTTCAAAAAGGCCGTTTGACCGATTACTGGCATGCGCTCTGTGGTGCATGCACCATAGAGTGGCCGGAACATCCCTAAAATTATTGAAGTCATCCAAAAGCCTGTATGACAAGGCTACCCTGTGTTTCCACAATCAGGCGCCATCGAATACAGTGGTTTCAGTAACAACAATCGGCGTGCGTCAGGGACTCTCTCCTGGTCACGCTTCAACATTTTCCAAGAGCGCACCATGTCAGATGCTTTGCAGGGGACCACGAGCGGCTACAAGTCTCAAAGGACCGTGCAACCGCAACCTTCGTTTTTGCGGCATGACCGATGGAATGCCCTGAGAGGAACAAGAACTTGAACAGCGGTACAGAGGCTTGACACCATCTCTCCTCACTGGAATGGAAGAAAGTGCAAAAGACCAAAATAGTACCAACAACACCATGCATCAACCTCCTATGGCCAAGACCGCTCAACTCAGGTGCATAGCTACAAATATTTAGGGAGCCATTGTATCAGACATCGGTCCCTATTCAGGCTTCCTCTCCAGGATCGCACAAACAACTGCTGCCCTGGCGAGGTTGAAGCCCATTTGGAAAGACAGGACCATCAGTCTACATTCCAAGGTGAGGCTGCTGCGCTCCCTTGTCATCTCTATCTTCCTATATGCTTGCGAAACATGAACCCTCACAGCAGATCTCCAACGAAGAATACAAAGCATGGAGATGAGGGGCTACAGAAGACTTCTGGGCATTTCCTATACCCAGCACATCACCAACGACGAAGTCCGACAGACCATCACACAAGCCATTGGACAACACGATGACCTGCTCACAGTGGTGAAGAAACGGAAACTCCGATGGTATGGCCACGTCAATAGATCATCAGGTCTTGCAAAGACCATCTTGCAAAGCACAGTGTAAGGAGGTAGAAGAAGAGGGAGACCGAAAAAGAGGTGGGAGGACAACATTCGAGAATGGACTGGTTTGACACTGAGCGAAACAATCAGGGTTGCTGAGGACAGGGAAAGATGGAGTACGCTGGTTAAACGATCATCTGTGGTGCTCCTACGACCTCCGAGTTATAGGATAGGACATATATATATATACTTAAATATATTTATATGTGTGTAAAGTAGCAGTGTATGGAATAAAAGGGTAATGAAAGAAAGGGAATGAGGCTAATGAAGTCGAAGATGAAGACGAAGAAAGAAAGAATGAAATATAAGTGTAAAAGAAAGGAAAGGGGCAACCATAATACAATAAATAAATAAATAAAAGATGCGAAAAAGGAAACAGCGCAGACATCCACACAAGCTTAATGGGAGACAACCCGATTTTCACCCCGGAGCTGTGATAAGTTTGACCCAAAGCCCACATTTCCTGAAGCAAAATAACCAAAATAAACCATACCAAAACAACAGCACAAATTCAGAATAGGTCCTTCTTCTTCCCCTTCTTCTTTTCTTTTCTTCTTCTTTTTCTTCTTTTCTTCTTTTCTTCTTCTTCTTTTTCTTCTTCTTTTCCCTCCTTCCCTCCTTCTCCTTCTTCGTCTTATTTCTCCTCCTCATAGTTCACCATCATCCTCATCTTCTTTTCCTCTCCTTCTTCCCTCTTCTCCTTCTTCGTTTATTCTCCTCCTCCTCTCCTCCTCCTCCTCTCCCCTCCTCCTCATCATCATCATCTTCATCATCATCATCAATCATCATCATCATCTCAACATCATCATCATCTTCTTCTTCTTCTTCTTTTTTCTTCTTTCTTCTTTTTTCTTCTTCTTCTTCTTCTTCTTCTTCTTTTCTTCTTCTTCTTCTTCTTCGTCGTCGTCGTCGTCGTCACCGTCGCCGTCGTCCTGCCCTCTTCTAATACTAAATGTAAGAACGCTAATGGTAATAAACTGACATGTGGGGCTCACATGGTTGCATCCCTAACCCTTGCTTCCTCCATCGCATTAAACACAAAATGTTTTCAGTTGACTATCGCGCAGTTAAAGAGCACACACATGAATACCTGTCCGAATGTCTAAATCTCGCAGCCTCCGCTCAACTTCCAAGTCTCTCTTTGTTGTCACTGGGCCCAAGCAGTGTAAAACTAAGAGCTATGGCCAGGGGCCTTTTAGATACAATTGGTGTGTGTATGTGTTTGTGTGAGAAAGAAGAAAAAAAAAGAAAGAGAAAAAGAGAGAATTTAAACAATATATCATCAATCACCATGTCTCATTCCTTTATTGATACATATTTGTTCAGGTTACAATGTTTGCCTTGCATATGTTGTTGTTTTTGTAGCTTTTACATCCTAATTGTATTTTTCAGTAATTTTCTGTCTCCTGTTATTGCCTTCCATGGTTGTTACTTTTTATCTGCTTGATTCTTTATCATTGTCATTGTTAACATTTTTGAACTTTGTGTGTGTTGTTGCATATTTATTGTTCACGCTTAGAGCTATCAAGATTAGGCGTTTCGAAATGTTCATACTACTACTACTACTACTACTACTACTACTACTACTACTACTACTACAACTACTACTACTATACGCCGCACCTTTCTCTAGGAATGCTCTTCCAGAGGGTATAAAGAACGCAGACTCTGTGTGGACGCATTTCGCAGAAATCTGAAAAACATTTCTTTTTAAGCTGGACGTTAAATTATGTAATTTCATATATTGCTGAAGTCACAGCTTTAAAAGATTGTCTGGTTTGGGAAAGCATCATCACGCGTAAGCTTAGAGTACAAATAAACTGTCGTGATCAACATTCTTATTTTGATTAAACGTTAGCTATACTTATAGCTTGGAACATGTAAATGAACGAAAATCCTTGACGTACGTGAACCTAAAAAATGTGTAGATTTAACGTTCCGACATCACCAGTGATAACTGTCAGAAATGTCCATAACTTTTAGACTCACATGCATAGCATGCGTAGTAGTAGTTGTTGTAGTAGTAGTAGCAGTAGTAGTAGTAGCAGTAGTAGTAGTAGTAGTAGTAGTAGTAGTAGTAGTAGTAGTAGTAGTAGTAGTAGAAACAGCCAGGGGCGGATCAGTTAGGTTTTGGGGGGGGGGGGGGGTTTCCAAAATTCTATTAAAGGGACTTACTCGGTAAATGTTAATGATGGTCAAGAAACGCTTCAGATCAAGCATCAACATTGGCAGGACACGCACTTTTCGAGCAGACATGGACAAACTGCAAGACCCGGAGGTGACAGAAATATTTTAGGCCACAATTGGAGGGAAATTTGCACCACTGCTCATTTTAAGAGCTGGTGAAGTAGATGTTAACACCATGACCACCACCTTCAACTTAGCTGTGACAGATGCCTCCATGGAAATCATTGGAAAGCACCGGTCAAAGAAGAAGCTGTGGATCACACCTGAACTTTTGGACCTGTGTGATAAACGAAGATATGAAAAAGAAAAGGAACACCTGACAGGGAGCTGATGCCTACCGAAAAATCAACAATGACATCCGAAAAGGCATGCGCACAGCAAAGGAGAACTGGACAGAAGCTCAATGCCAGGAAATAGATAACAGTCTGAACAAAAACAACAGCAAGAAGGCCTACCAGACTGTGAAGCCGCTGACAAGTGTTAAACAGCCCAAGGTCTCCACGATCCAAAGCAAGTGGCTTATGCCTTACAGAAGAACAACAAGTCTTGGACAGATGGACAGAGTACTGCTCTGACCCTTACAACCACAAACCAAACGGAGACCCATCAGTTCTAGCATGTCCAGAGAACAGAGAAGAAGAAGAAATCCTCCCAATTCTCCGAGAAGAAGTTGAGGCAGCAGTGCAATCGCTGAAGAAGGGGAAGTCAGCGGGAGTGGACAACATACCCGCGGAACTGCTTCAAGCAGGAGGAGAAGCGATGATCGACGCACTCACCATTATGTGTAACAAGATGTGGCAGAGTGGGGAGTGGCCTTCACCATGGACATCACTTGTCATCACTCTTTCCAAAAAAGGTAACCTTCAGGAGTGTGAAAATTACCGCACCATCAGCCTGATCAGCCATCCCAGCAAGGCCCTCCTGAAATATAATACTCAACAGGTTGAAACCCCAAGCTGAAAAAATCATAGCCGAAAAGCAAGCAGGATTTAGGGCAGCGTGAAGTACCACTGAACAGATTTTCAACCTCAGAATAATCTGCGAGAAATATCTACAGCACCAACATCTATATCATGTGTTCGTAGACATCAAAAAGGCGTTTGACCGAGTCTGGCATGCAGCTCTGTGGGCAACCATGAGAGTGTACAACATCAGCCCTAAAGTTGTTGAAGTAATCAAAAGCCTGTATGACAAGGCTACCAGTGCAGTCCACCACAACAGCATCATCGGAAACTGGTTCAGAACAACAATCGGTGTGCGTCAGGGATGCCTACTCTCTCCAACACTCTTCAACATCTTCCTAGAGCGCATCATGTGAGATGCCCTTGCAGACCACGAAGGCACAGTCAGCATAGGGGGAAGAGCAATCTCCAACCTTCGTTTTGCGGATGACATTGATGGATTGGCTGGAGAAGAACAAGAACTTGAACAGCTGGTACAGAGGCTTGACACCACTTCCAGAGCTTATGGAATGGAAATAAGTGCAGAGAAGACCAAAATGATGACCAACAACACCCATGGCACCAACACGGACATCAAAGTCCAAGGCCAATCCCTCAACACAGTGCATAGCTTCAAATATGTATTAGCCATTGTATCAGACAATGGGTCCCGACAGGAAGTCCTCTCCAGGATCGCACGAACAACTGCTACCCTGGCGAGGTTGAAGACAATTTGGAAAGACAGGGCCATCAGTCTACATTCCAAGGTAAGGCTGCTGCGCTCCCTTGTCATCTCCATCTTCCTATATGCTTGCGAAACATGGACCCTCACAGCAGATCTCCAACGAAGAATACAAAGCATGGAGATGAGGTGCTTCAGAAGACTTCTGGGCATTTCCTATACCCAGAACATCACCAACGACGAAGTCCGACAAACCATCACACAAGCCATTGGACAACACGATGACGTGCTCACAATGGTGAAAAAACGGAAACTCCGATGGTATGGCCATGTCACCAGATCATCAGGTCTTGCAAAGACCATCCTGCAAGGCACAGTGCAAGGAGGTAGAAGAAGAGGGAGACCGAAAAACAGGTGGGATGACAACATTCGAGACTGGAATCAAGACCCCATCGACCGGCAGATTGCCAGGCGGAAGTGGCGCTGGGTGGGACACACTTTGCGGAAACCCCAACGGGACATCACACGGCAGGCCCTACAGTGGAAACCTCAGGGGAAGAGGAAGGTTGGTCGTCCCAAGAAGACCTGGAGGCGTTCCTGTGAGGAGGAGATGAAGAGCTGCAACCTGTCATGGGGTGAACTGAAAAAGGCTGCCCAGAACCGAGTGCGCTGGAGAACTGTTGTGGAGGCCAGGAATTAAGCAAGTAAGCAAGAAACAATCAGGGTTGCTGAGGACAGGGAAAGATCGAGTACGTTGGTTAAACGATCATCTGTGGTGCCCCTTCGACCTCCGAGTTATGGGATATGATACGATAGGATAGGATATGTTATTTACTTTTAAGATTAAATTTTCAAAATAATAATTACCTCCTTTGCTCCCAAAATATGTACTGAGCTTTGCCACACCTTTCGAATCGGAGGGCTTCAACGACGGCGTTCGCGGCAGTTTGAAGCGCTGGGTTGCCCACACTATGACTTTTTCAGCATGCGAGGTACTTTTAAAATGACCAAGCCAAAATGATCTACCTACCACCAAAATGCAAAACATATACATAGTCATATAATAGGCTGACGTCAATTTTTTTTTAATGCTAGCGATCTGAGTCACACTGCCTTCACGATGGACCGATCGATCGCGATCGACGCGACGTATTGGGCACTCCTGTCGTAATCCATTATATTATCCATTAGGAATATCGTTTCCTTTCTTTTCATTGCTTCCGCTCGTGGCGCCCCCCCCCCCCCCCCCCCCCCGTCCCTCCTAAAAAATAAACAAAAACTAAAACTAAAAATAAATAAAATATAAATAAATAAATAAATAAATAAATAGAATGTCGACGAAGACGGGAAATATCAGCTTTGCTCTTTGTGGAGCACGAAAGACGGTGTTTGTCTGGAGATTGTTTAGAATGATTGCAATGATTGAAGTTTTTTAGGGAGAAGATTGCGAGGGCTTGCATATTTTGGGAAAAGTCAAATACTCGTACCCAAAAAAATAAAAATAAATAAATAAATAAATAAATATATAATTTATTTATTTATTTATTTTTATTTTTTTTTATTTTTTGTTTTTATAATTTTATATATATATATTAAAGTGATTTTTTTCTCTCTCTCTTTCTCTCTCTCCTTCTTTTTCTTATTTTTTTCCTTTTTTTTTTTTTGGGCTGGGGGGGGGGGGGGGTTCCGGAAACCCCGGAAACCCCCCCCTCGTCCGCCCCTGACAGCAGTAGTAGGCTAGTAGTAGTAGCAGTAGTCGAGAAATCGTCCAAACAATACAATATCCCCCCCCCCTTCCCCCCTCTCTCTCTCATAGCACCTCCACCCACTCTCATCATTCTCCTCATCTCATCCCACCTCCAGGAGGTCTCTGCCTTGAAGACAACAACAGCAACAGCAGCACAATCAGCGTGTCGCCTGTCGTGGTATTATGATCCGATTAACCGAAGCATGTCCCCAACAACTTTGTCTCTCCTGCCACGATTCACGCAACACAGAAGGCGGTGCTGTTCGGAATTGCAGGATTTTGTTTTCTTCACGTTTACAAACTTTTCCAATGTGAACTCTTGGACGAATATCCTTTTTATGTCTTCTTATGACTTACGTCTTAAATTAAAATATACCAACAGCATTTCCACTTCTTCCTCAGTTTCTCATGACATAATTATACCAGATCAAAGTTACTACTACTACTACTACTACTACTACTACTACTACTACTACTACTACTACTACTACTACTACTACTACTACTACTACTACTACTACTACTATTACGACTATTACTACTACTCTGCTACTACTCCTATGCTGCTGTTACTACTACTCTGCTACTACTACTACTACTATTACTATTATTACCGCTACTACTGCGACTACTAATACTAAGCTTACTACTACTATAACTACTACTCTGCTTCTACTACCGCTACTACTACTGCAACAAAAACAACAGAACCACTACTACTACTGCTGCTGCTACTACTACTACAGCTAGTATTACTACTACTGCAACAACAACTACTACTGCTACTACTCTGCTACTACCACCTCCACTACTACTATTGCAAGAACACCACCACCACCACCACCAACTACTACTACTACTACTACTACTACTACTACTACTACTACTGCTGCTACTACTACTGCTGCTACTACTACTGCTACTACTGCTACTACTACGAATAACAAAGTGTAATACGAAAGTGGGCTCCTCAGACGTTTTGAGCGAGATCCTACATTACCCAACGCCATGAGCAGATCTTGAACTGGACATGCGCTATATAAGAACGATGAAATAGGTACATAAATGAAGAAATTGTTAGTATTAATACTGATTTTGTTTGGGGGGGAGGACACTTTATTGTTCCTTTCCATCGGGAAATTCTGGGCCGCCTCGGCGCAGTCGCAGACAGTAGCGCGCCCAAACCCAACCTATACCTTTAAAAAAAAGAAAAAGAAATCTTACTGGGGGAGCAAACCGGACGTTGTCCGAGTGGAAAGTAAATAATATTCGGAGAAACATAACGTCCAGAGGTAGGATCGATCCCACACCTGGTTGCTAGTCTGTGGACAAGGCAATTTAATCCCGCTTTAGACCACGCGGCCTCTAACTCTAATAATGATACTAATTCTAATACTAATAATATATTCACATGTCGCCCAATCTCGGCTCCAAGGCGCAACCCATACAGTGAAATAAAGTGAGACCTTTTTCCACCTTGAGAGAGGGAGTAGGCATCAATTGGTCTCTGTCACGTTGCATGTGGTGCACCAACACACGAGCACACACATAGTCTATTTGAAAACTAACAAGATAGCAAACCATTCAAATGTATTTTTAGATACACACACATCAGCCGAAAAAAAAGCATTTTCAAAAAGTGTTAACCTTTTTGATCTTGTGGTGTATGGTTTGTCATGGGCAAGAAAGACTTGGCAGGGCCAAAAATCCACGATCTCCAGGTGGTTCGCCTTGGCCCCGAGCACTTGTTCGTTGAACCTGTAGTAACGTGAGGTTCCTCCGCCCTGGAATGTGGCTTCTGTGTAGAAGACTTTCACCCAGTGATGCCATGCTGATATCACCCCGGTTAGTCGCCTCTTACGACACGCTGGGAAACGTTGGGTCTATTCTATTCAGTGCCCGAACCCACAGGGCTGCTGCGCTCCCTTGTCATCTTCATTTTCCTATACACTTGCGAAACATGGACCCCCACAGCAGATCTACAACGAAGAATAAAAAGCATGGAGATTAGGTGCTACAGAAGACTTGGGCATTTCCTATACCCAGCACATCACAAATAATAATAATAATAATAATACAGGATGCTATATACGCGCCTTTCCCCAAATCAATCAGGCTCAAAGCGCGGCGATCTATACCAACATACACGCTCACCTGTCTCATCCACCCTTACACACACCAAATACACATCCATCACTCAAACAGGTGGTGTAAAGGCAGGGAGATCGCTATTAGAAGACGGAAAGAAAATCGAATTTTTTATTTTTGAAATTTTTATATTGACTGCGTCCTGTACCATTATTGAAGGGAGGGAGGAAACCGGAGTGCCCAGAGAAAACCCTCGTTGACCTCAATAGTCTCATACCTAAGTCACATACGTTCGCCCCTTGCGGGAATCGAACCCGCGACCTTCGGCATAGGAAACCGGCGACTTATCCACTGCGCCACGACTTTGTGGAACTTTGAAACTTTGTCCTTTTATTAGCAAAACCACATATAATTCCAACGATAACGAAGTCCGACAGGCCACCATCACACAAGCCATTGGACAACACGATAAAATTACCAAATGCTCAGACAGTGGTGCGAAGAAACGGAAACTCCGATGGTGTGGCCACGTCACCAGATCATCAGGTCTTGTAAAGACCATCCTGCAAGGCACGGTGCAGTGAAGCAGAAGAAGAGGGAGATAGAAAAAGAGATGGGAGGACAACATTCTAAAATGGACAGGCTTGACACTGAGCGTAGACATGAGGGTTGCTGAGGACAGAGAAAGATGGAGTACGCTGGTTAAACGATCCTCTGTGGCGCCCCTACGACCTTCGAGTTACGGGATAGGATAGGATAGGATAGGATAGGATAATTTTGTTGGCGGTGTCGTGACTGGGCTCTATCTTTAACGAAGCAAATGAAAAACTCGGAATGACAAGCCACAATCATAACTATCCGCAAGCAAAAAAAAAAAAAAATCCAAATCATCTCAGGCAATTTGTGTGTGATTTTTAATTTATTTTTATTTGTATTATTATTTCTTTTTAGACAGCGCAGAACGTGTTTAGAAAACGGTCAAACACAATGAATTTGACCTTTTGGGAAAAGTAGAAATACGACTGACCGACTGAGTAACCTACAACCAGACGACTGCTGAATGATGGCCCTTGATTTGAAGTATCTGTATACCAAAACTCAACCAAATCGCTTCAGCCCAATGTTTGAGATATTGAGGAAACGTGTTTAGGAACAAAACGGCTCCAGCGACCTTGACCTAGCTTTGTAGGTAATGTTCCTAAGAAGTAAAATCAGTTTAGTGGATCTTGAGATATTGCGTCCAGCGGACCGACGGACAAACAGACCAGATTGGCAGACAGACAGACTTTTGGCTCGTTCATATTCTCCTTCTCCCCCCTCCTCCCCTTCCCCTACTTCCAGCTCCCCGATTATTTCAGAAAATTTCGGAAATACAAGAAAGTGTGAAAATAGAGAGAGAAAAAACAACTGACGTCGTTTTTCGCTGTTGAGACGTGAGAACAAAACCAACCAAAACATGGAATAATGTTTCTACTTGCATCAACAAAGCACGCATGCGCACCCCACAACTTTTAACGAAACTGCACGCACCATGCTGGATTGCATACTTTGTCTCCTGACTTCCTGAAGAGGACAGAGAGATGCCGAGACATTGCAAAACTGGAAGCAATAAAAGTCACGAACAAGCAGACGCATAGGCGACACTGTGAAAATCACACTCAGTCCATGGTGCAATGAGATAAAAACCATGGCCGATGACCCTCGTTTATCAGTCTCGATGATTCAGTGCTGTGATTTTGTGTTAAAGAAAAGAAGAGAGAAAAAAAGTTGGTGAGTTCTTCTTCTTTTCTCTTTTTCTTGTTAAAATAAAAACGCTTTCGAAAGGTGTGATTTTTGTGAGATTAGGCGGAATATTCTGGAGTAGATATGTGAACTATATAGTATAACATAACGATTATTGCTTCAAATTTGTGTTAGCCTACAATCATGTACAATCATGTTTTTTTTTTGTTTTTTTTTTTGTTTTTTTTTTTTTTTTTAAAAATGCATAAGTGTAATTCTATTTATACGTGACTGTGCATTTTTATCCTCATTGTCATTATGATTGTTGTTATTATTATTGTGATGTTTA
The DNA here is from genome assembly GCA_036898135.1 of Oncomelania hupensis. NCBI lineage: Eukaryota > Metazoa > Mollusca > Gastropoda > Littorinimorpha > Pomatiopsidae > Oncomelania > Oncomelania hupensis. The sequence goes on along the minus strand of CM072511.1, from coordinate 152,548,264 downwards.
TTCCTTGTTGATTGTAATTGTACACCACAATGTAATTTCTTGTAAAAGATAATAAAGTTGTCTTATCTTATCTTATCTTATCTTATATAGGCTACCTATTTCATGTAAACATTGTTGGAACTGTTGAATGACACTGTTCAACATTTGAAATCGATTATAGGATTTTGCTAATTGACATTATTCGAGTTGCTTGAATACAAGAGTTTGATTAAACCGCGCAGTTCAATAAAATTCAATAGGCCTATCAATATAATTGTTTCTGGTAAAAACCGCAACAGCTGTATAGACATTTTTGATTAACAACAACACAACAACAACAACAACAACAACAACAACAACAACAACAACAACAACAACAACAACACCAAGCTACTAAAAGAACTGTTGGGTTTTCGATTGTTTTACGACGGCTACGTCGACAAAACAGTACCAGCAAACAACTAATAGGAAGTTATGGGAAAATATCGGTTGCGTTTTATATTGTTTTACATCGTGATCATCATCAACAACGACGACAACAGCAGCAACAACAACAATCAACTATAATAGGGACATTATAGGAAATCTCTGTTGCGTTTTCTGTTGTTTTCCATCCCTGGCTGTCATCTTCTGTGGCAACCAGATCCCAATGCCCGGATCAGAGTTTGTGCAGAGTTGTCTACGATACATGTATGCAAGACTTGTTACATTCTATTTCTGCCCAATGGATCGGAGATTTGTCTTTTATATAAATAAATAAAAATAATGTTAAAAAAAGAGCTTTATAATGTCAGCGTCAAACGCTAACGACTTCTTTCGAAAGTACGGTTTTTATATAAATGGATGAATTCATTTTGTATAACGTGGGTAATAATAGCAACAAGGTTGATTCTAAAAAATATGCCCCCCCCCCCCCCCCCCCCCCGTGCTGAAATTTGTATAGTGGTAGGTACAAATGTTAATTTGTTTGCACAACAAGGAAGCAATGAAAATCACGTCAATAGTCTAAACTATAGATCGTAATTGCTGACCGGCAGAAGAAGAAGAAGAAGAAGAAGAAGAAGAAGAAGAAGACTCCGAATATTCAAAGTTTAACGGTCGATTTGAGCAATGATTATTCATATCATTATCCTATCTATCCTATCCTATCCCGTAACTCGAAAGGTATTATAGCATGTTTTCATGTGACAACAAAGCATCTTCACAAATAAAGTCATTGTCACAACAACAACAACAACAGCAACAACAACAACAACAACAACGTCAACAACGCCAAACCCACACAAAAACATTGTTTTATTTCCTGAATCTATACTTTATTTGTGAAGAAACAACTTTCCGGTTACTTATAATTAACTGTGATAATTAATTCCCTGTTTAGTCAGGCCTTAATGTGGCTGCATCCTATTCATATCACTGTACAGTGCATAATGCCCTATTGTTAGTGTCTGAATTAATAGTGTTTCATTGCTGGAGAGTGTGAGAATGTCTCTATGAATGAATGGCGATGTTAGATTTAAAGTTTTATTTATTGACTATAATATTGTCCGTGTCATGTTTGATGTTTGCTCATGTTGCCCACGTGTAAACATTTCTGGAGTAAAAATGGGAACAATAAAATTATCTTGTATCTTGTATCTGAGATTAGGTTGACGTACTAGACTAGCGACTTCTAGACCAAGTTTGGTCAATGCCGAGATCTTCACATTATTGTCATGAATTGCTTAAAATTGACAACAACATGAGAGTAAATACGCTCACGGCGGCTAGTGGGCGTTTCAGGCTGCTCGAGTTAGATCTTATATGGCCAGCGCCTTGAGCAGCACTTGAACTGGAAACGCGCTATATGGAAGGGATGGAAGGGAGCGAAGATACATTACAATTTCTTTTTTTTTCTTATTTTTTTTTTTTTTTTAGTTAGCAGAAATGGATTTTACCTACTTTTACTGACAAACGATGCTTGATTCACTTCGGGCAGCCCGACTTATAATCTTGTGTCGGCCATTACATTACAAATATTTATCGTAATTGCCTATGTGCGTTGTGCTGTGTGTATGTATGTGTGTATGCGTGTGTGTGTGTGTGAGTGCGCGCGTACGCGAGGGAACTCTGCACCCTTTAGGGTCCTGCACTTGATATTGTTGCTCTTCTTCTTCTTCTTCTTCTTCTTCTTCTTCTTCTTCTTCTTCTTCTTCTTCTTCTTCTTCTTCTATTTATTATTATTATTATTATTATTATTATTATTATTATTATTATTATTATTATTATTATTATTATTATTATTATTATTATTATTATTATTATTATTATTATTATTATTATTATTATTGCTGTTTTTGTTTAAACAGCAGAAATGATTTCACCTAGTTGTTATTGACATTTGATAGTTTTTATTCACCCAATTGCATTTCACGTACCGTGCCAAGAGTCTACAGATATAAACTGCTTAGGCAAACAAGGGCGACGATCAAACGGACAGTGATTTGTGAGTCAACTTCGTAACTACCATGCGGGACTAGATTTCAGTTAGAACAGTTGGACAGGAGTAACCGACACTCACACACACAAAGTCATCTTGACGTAATTCAGATGAATCATCATCATCTTACTTTCTGGTAAGTATGAACACACTCTTTGGCAGCCTGTCTGTCCTCTTGTCTGTCTGTCCTTGTGGCTCTCTCTGAGTGGTTTTCTGACTGTACGAACATACTCATGCAATTAACACATGAAGGAAGCAGAGCATGGCACTGGCAGTATGGCACACACACGCCCACACACACCACACACACATAGGATGCTGTATATATTTTATATCCTTGCCCATCGTATCTATGCAAACTATTTCAAGTACACTCTCAAAACTAGGCCACAGTAGGGAATTTTGATGTATGAATGTAATCGAGGTCCTGTTGAATAATGTCCTATCGAAGATTCGTAGCATTTTTTTCGCATCTGTCATAACATAATGCTGAAAGCCTGATGATGTTTGACGACGAAACGATTTTTGCTGCTCTGTTTGCTGATTCGTGTGGTATTATGCTGTTGTTGATGATGATGGCATAATGATGTGATGATGATGGTAATGATGATGATGGAAGGTGAAGAAGATGGTGATGAAGATGATGATGATGTTGTTGTTGATGATGATGATGATGATGATGATGATGATGACGACGTCGACGAACGACGACAGTGATGGTTTTGGCTTGTCGGTATAGTTTTAAAGTTCACTGTCGACATCAACAAGGAGAACCAAGGTGTCAGCTATCTGTTTTATTGTGGTTTGTGTGTTTGTGTTTTGTTGTTTTTTGATGGGGTGGGAAGATAACGCTTTATTGGGGTGGCCTGGTGGCGCAGTGGATGGTTCTATGCCGAAGGTCGCGGGTGAAAGGGGCGAACGTATTGGGAAGGTGTGGAGAGGTGTTTATTTGTTCATGATGGTTAAAAAAGAATATAGATCCACTGTCGACAAAGATGTGATTTTTTTTATGTGTGTATGATTTTGGGCGTTTTTTACACAGTTTGTTTTTTGGGGGGGGGTGCGTATATAGCATCCTGTTGTTTTATTATTTATTATTATTATTATTCTTATTATTATATTTTATTATATTATTATTATTATTATTATTTATTCCCTTTTTTATATATTTTTTTGTTCCCTCTCCTAAGGCGTAAAACCTAATTATTTTTGATATGCCTAGAAAACCCTTTTATTTGTAACAAAATGAGAACAGATTTTTACATGCAAAAGAGATTGGTCTTGGAAAAACCAAAAAAAAAAAACAGGCTAAGAAGTGTAGACGCTACACCGCTGTCGATGATTTCATGGATATTATGTTGATGATGTGATGAGGTTAGATGAGAGCGCACAACGCTACAGTTGGTTTTGGTAGTCGGTATAGTTTAATGCCACATACATACTAACAGGAGAACCAAGGCGTCAGCTTTCTGTTTTATTGTTGTTTTTTTGTGTTTGTTTTTGGTGGGGAGGTGGGGGGGGGGCGGTTAACCCTTTATTGTCCCTTTTTATCGGAAAATTCTGGGTCGCCTCCCCTGGGGAAGGCGTAGTCGCATCCTGTGGCGCGCCTAAACCCAACCTAACTAGTATTAGTTGTATTTTTGATATTTTGGTGAGGGAGAAAACCGGAGTACCCGGAGAAAACCCTCGAGAGGTTGCCCGAGTCGAAAGTAAATAATATTCGGAGAAACGTAACGCCCCGATGCATGCTGGATCGATTCCACACCTGCCAGGCGCCATTGGTTTCTGGCATGTGGACAATGCAAGTTAGTCCCGCCTTAGCCCACTTGGCCACAACGCTCGCTTTTTTGGACTTGGAAAATATCAGGAGATGTGATACATCATCATACTTCAGAGGGACAGCGACGAAGAACAAGCAGCTGCGAGTTTTCCGCTGTTGCTGATTAATGTTATTTCATTGTATAATATTAATACAAATACTACTACTACTACTACTACTACTACTACTACTACTACTACTACTACTACTACTACTACTACTACTACTACTACTACTACTACTATTACTACTACTACTACTACTACTTTATTTTGTATAGCGCAAAACCAAACTTACAGCTAGCTCTAAGCGCTCTCTCGCATGCGCACACACATACGCTCCTAAGGATAACTATTTAACCAATGTGGTGAAACATTATGAGATAATAATAATAATAATAATAATAATAATAATAATAATAATAATAATAATAATAATAATAATAATAATAATAATAATAATAATAGCACTACTACTACTACTACTACTACTACTACTACTACTACTACTACTACTACTACTAACCCATCCTATTCTATCCTGTCCCGGAACCCGGAGGTCGTAGGGGCACCACAGATGATCGTTTAACCACCATACTCCATCTTTCTCTGTCCTCAGCAGCCCTGATGGCTTCGATCAGTGTCAAACCAGTCCATTCTCGAATGTTGTCCTCCCACCTCTTTTTCGGTCTCACTCTTCTTCTACCTCCTTGCACTGTGCCTTGCAGAATTGTCTTTTCAAGGCCTGATGATCTAGTGACGTGGCCATACCATCGGAGTTTCCGTTTCTTCACCACTGTGAGCAGGTCATCGTGTTGTCCAATGGCTTGTGTGATGGTCTGTCGGACTTCGTCGTTGGTGATGTGTTGGGTATAGGAAATACCCAGAAGTCTTCTGTAGCACCTCATCTCCATGCTTTGTATTCTTCGTTGTAGATCTGCTGTGAGAGTCCATGCTTCGCAAGCATATAGGAAGATGGAGATGACAAGGGAGCGCAGCAGTCTTACTTTAAAAAAAAAAAAAAATAATAATAATAATAGCACTACTAGTACTACTACTACTACTACTACTACTACTACTACTACTACTACTACTACTACTACTACTACTACTGGATGCTATATAATGGATGCGGTTTTATACGCGCTTTATCCCAAATTACCAATCGGACTTAAAACAGGCTTACGTGTTACACAAACTCTCACATACACACATCCCTCACACGAACATGTAACCAACATACACATTCACATGTTACACAAACTGTTGTAATATTCGTCTTTCAAACATGAGGTGTTAAATGGTAGGGGGATCGCTATTAGAAGAGGAATATGACATTCGTTTTGTATTTTTTGCAATTTAAATCGTTTAATACATTAAAAAAAAAAACATTATGATGGCAGGGGGGAAACTTGAGTGTACCCCGAGAAAACCTGCATGGTCCCCTAGCGGGGCTCGAACCCACACCCATCGGACTGAGATATTGTCAGCAATGGAAACTAGATGCGTTCTACGCCTTTGCCTGCAAACCACTCATACATTAATATTTCATATAAACTCCCGGGAACTTAATGCTTGATAAACTATGTTAGCACTGCCAGATGACAGACCAATCTATCCATATTTTATTGCAATTCCCGGAACGTAATGATTGATAAAACTATGCTTGGACTGCCAGATGACAGACAAAATCCTATATAAAATTTATAATACATTCTCTCAATATGGCTAGCACCGTACAACAGCAATTTTGAGAGAATTTATTATACATTTTACAATTATTTGAAAACGTTTTTTAAAGTCATTCTCGCCCTAGCAATTTGTCACTGGCTTCTTCGTAATGTGAACTTCTCAAACGGTGTTCTTGTGACTACCCAAGTAGTACACATAGAGTGCACTCAGTGTAGTCTCAACATTCAAGACCAAACCTCCTCCTATGATGAGACCTTTGGTGAAGGTCGAAACGCGTCAGGAGAACCAGGCTTTATGAATAATAATAATAATAATAATTCTAATAATACTAATACTAATAATAATAATAATAATAATAATAATAATAATAATAATAATACTACTACTACTACAGGATGCTATGTACGCGCCTTTCCCCAAGGCTCAAAGCGCGGCGATCTATACCAACATACACGCTCACCTGTCTCATTTACCCTCACACACACCAAATACACATACATCACTCAAACAGGTGGTGTAAAGGCAGGGAGATCGCTATTAGAAGACGGAAGACAATCGAATTTTTATTTTTGAAATTTTTATATTGACTACATCCTGTACCATTATTGAAGGGAGGGAGGAAACCGGAGTGCCCGGAGAAAACCCTCGGTGACCTCCATCCATATTTTATTACATTTTTTGGGAGTTTATTGATTGGTAACGTACGCTTGCATTGTCAGAACACAGTGTCCTCCCGTGATTCGATAATAATTTTAAATCTTTGTTTATTGTTGTTATTGTTGTTGTTATATGGCTAAACTCCGATGGCCACGTCGCCAGAGCATCAGACCTGGCAAAAATCATCCTGCAAGGAGGCAGAAGAAGAGGGAGACAGCAAAAGAGGTGGGAGGGCAACATTCGAGAATGAACTGGTTTGACACTGAACGAAGCCATGAGGGTTGCTGAAAACAGAGAAAGATGGAGTACGCTGGTTGAACGATCATCTGTGGTGCCCCAACGACCTCCGGGTTACGGGATAGGTTACCACCGAGTTTTAGTTCAGTTTTGTTGTGGTAGTGATCACGTGATGTGCCGGTAATATAGGGTGCTGTCACGCGCTTTTTCCCCTGCACGGCGTGGTGTACCATTTTGGTTTTTCTATCTGTGCCTTTGCATGCTCATTTACTGTTTGCATCACAGGCGCTTGTATCTGGACACGCGAGCGCCTATGCCTTCGACGCGTCTCCCTTTGGTTATCTCGCGTGTCCAGATACAAGCGCCTGTGGTAAATGTTGCCATATATGCCTGTGATCACTGTGGTCTAATTTATGGAATGTGCGTATATGCCTCACGGCGATGACGTGATGTATTCCTTGTGCATGGTATGGTTTATCACTGCGCAATAAAATACCTAAATCTGAATATATAATACCGTTGAGCGAAGGTGACACATTTCCTTTCACATCGGTTTGCAAGTCTTGAATGATGTCTGCATCTGACTGTCTGGGGAGATGCAAGTATCTTGGACTGTCATCGTGTCACAGACTGTTACGCCATGCAGAGTAGTGTGGCCTTCTATTTTTTTGAAGCGCAGCGCCAGCAATATTAGAGTATTCAGTAAAACTAAGGCAATAGTTCATGGTAACCTCACATACTCTGTTTTCAATCTCCCTTGTAATTTGGTGAAAGGGTCCCGATCATTGTTTTCTTTTGGCGACACCGGGTTGACCCTAAAGTTCGCATTGCTACCACATTATAAACAATGATAAAGGGGACCTTCGTCGCCCAAACCAAAACCGCTCAATTTGGAAGTTTTAGTTTCTGTTCCGACAAGGAATGATTTCCCCCTGGTTTAACAGTACAACGCCGATACCCTAGCCGTGTGAACTTTGACCCTATTTATGAATGAACCGCGCGACTTCAAGAGTGTCTGGAATATGGCAAGATCTATTATGGGTTAACCTCAAGAGGAGAAACCTTACCGAGCCACTTTTTGTGTGCCTCTTACCGGTTTCCATAGATGCTAATTTTATCGGAAGAGCGCTGGATAACATGCACAAAAAACACGGAATGTATTGATTAAAAAAACAAACAACCTAACATTTCGAAAGTTTTTTTTTTTTTTTGGGGGGGGGGGGGGGGAGGGGGGAATTTTTTTTGTGTGGTGTGTTTTGTTATAAATATATTTTTTCAGTTGGGCGACACTCTCTGTGGATGTTAAAAAAAAAGGGTGGAGTGTATGTGTGTTCAAAGTTGATTCCTTTAATAAGCAGTCCGCACACTTATCAACCATCGGGCTTTGTTGTTGTTGTTTGTGGTGGTGCTGTTGTTGTTGTTGTTGTTGTTTCTTCTTCTTCTTCTTCTTCTTCTTCTTCTTCTTCTTCTTCTTCTTCTTCTTCTTCTTCTTCTTCTTCTCCTTCTTCTTTTCCTCCTCGTTGTCACGGGCCCCGAGCGGGTTCCGTGACTTCAGCACACAAAGCGAGTGAAAAGGAATAAAACTCAAACAAAATAAACTAACACAAATGCCAGAATACAATCACACTCTTTTATTCCACAATTAACAAGCAAACACAGGACAAATGGGAACTAACCTCCCCTCAACCCCTATCAAGACCCCCGTCCCAATACTAACTAACAAATACCTCCCCTTGTTCAACCCTAAACAGAACTAAACAACAACAGTTTCTTTACAAAATGTGTGCAACAAAATCACAATCAATAAATCAATACAAAATGTAAATCTTCAAATAATAAGTGATGGCATTATAAATCTTTTAATCTTGAACTGCTATCTCGGTGAAGCTGTAGCACTGAAGCACTGTTCCAATGTTTTTGTCAAGTAGCTCAGAGAGCTAAACAGTCTCTTTCACAATAAGTGGATGATTCTCTAACTAAATGAATATGTTTTTAGGTGTGGTGCAGTGTGAGTCTGTGTGTGCGTGAATTAGGTGTGAAAACCTCCTGAAATAGTGTTGCCTCGACACATAGGCAAAACTCGCAGCAGTGGCAGAGACCACCACAACTCTTCTCTGCTGTGGAGGCAACGGCACACCCCAGGCTGGCTAGAAATCAATCAGCGTCAACAACGGTAACCAAACGTCAACAGCATAAGAAGCAGCATAAGAAGTAACAGCGTAGAAATAATAGCGTAGAAGTAACAGCCCAAACCTGTAAGCATATACACAGTCTTAACAGCCTGCTTACAACAATAAACACTATATAATATAATATAACACGCCGTCCTCCGTCCACCATCTTGACCTGTGTATGAATACCATGATAATAATACAAGATGCTATACACACATTTCAATAATATAAATCAACGTTTGATGCTAAATAATTCGCATCTTCTATGAATACAAACATTTATATAAATATACATAATTATTGGAACCACACTTCAATCACACAGTCCTGATTCATTCCACCTTCCTCATCATCACCATCACCCCCAACGGTTATAACACATCACGATTATCTCCCTTCATTCATACTATCTTGCTGCATTATACTGTAATATAAACATGCTTCCTCATAATCATCACTTCATCTTTCTTCAGTATAATACATTCTATCGCTCTCTCCATACATACACCCCTACCTCCTCTCTCCCTCTCTACACTCCCCATCGTCGCCTTTGACCCACTTTTATACAACAGCAGCAACGACATTTCCCCATCACACATACAATAAGAAAATCATGAGAAAATCATATAAAATCAACAAAATTCATTATGCATCCTAAAATACATCCCCTTCCCCACACTCATCACCACCATCATACGCGTACGCAGTTCTCGGAGTGCGCCACTAAAGAATTGAATAACAGGGTTTGCTTACCTTTTAGGCCCCGGCTTGTGATACACCTTCTCCCCCAACACCACAACACAACACAGCACTGTCACAGTACACAAATGGTTAGTCTTTTGAGAGTCACTTTGTCTTGCTATTGCTGGTTATTTCACTTCCCAAATAACACTTATAACTGAGGATGAGGTCACCTTAGTCTGTAACAGACACTAAGTCTTGGTGGGTGTTCAATCGAGAACAACACACACCTTAAGAACAAAACCCTACATTCGTTCACAAATGGCAGTTAATATTCTTCCTCTCGAATTCTAAACATCCTTATCCCGACGAGGGCATAAGACCTTGGGTGGCTATATAAGCAATAAACACACCCTTCCAACAGTACCCTACACTACAATGACCTCTGTCACAGGGTTGCTGCCTGGTTAGATTCGTCCTTCTCGCAAAAGCATCTCAAACCACTCTGCCCTTACCAAAAACGCACGGCCACAAGCAAATAGTCGAGCTCTCGTCAGTATGCACATTCTTTATTACACATAGCCCTATTCTGAATTTGGCCTACCCCTGTCTTCTTCGTTACGCACGACTTTACGAAACTGCACCTTCTTACGCAAAAAAGTAAATCGGTCACGCTAACCCTATGTACACTACATACAAAGAAGTGTAACTTCGTAAAAAGTATAATTCTCCCTGCTATCTGAAAACTCGTGTCGTCACACTCGTCCTACTCCTCATTCTTCTTCTTTTTATCGTCATCCTCCTACGCCTTCTTCTTCTTCTTCTTCTTTTCATCGTCATCCTCTTACTTCTTCTTCTTCTTCTTCTTCTTCTTCTTCTTCTTCTTCTTCTTCTTCTTCTTCTTCTTCTTCTTCTTCTTCATCATCATGATCATCATCATGATCATCATCATCATCATCATGATCATCATGATCATGATCATCATCATCATCATCATCTTCATCATCATCATCATCATCATCATCATCATCATCATCATCATCATCATCATCATCATCATCATCATCATCATCATCTTCTTCTTCTTCTTCTTCTTCTTCTTCTTCTTCTCCTGCTCCTCCACCTCCTCTTCTTCCTCATCTTCCCATTCTTCTTCTCTTTTTTGTATGTTGACAGACACTCGATGACACCAGTCCCTCTTAGGACCGCAAAATCGGGAACTTCCGTGACTGACCGGATGAATAACACACGTACAAGGCTTGTCTTTGGGTCGGGTCATACATCCTTGCACCCACGCTTGTCGAAAATCTTAGTTCGTTTTTTTTTCACCAGCACAAAATACAACAGCCGCAGAATAGCGCCACCCAGGACAAGGGGGAAATAAACCCTACTAACCCTAACTTTCACTCGACTCTTCGTATCTTCCCATCCTACTTCTCCTTTTAGTTATCGGCAACAATTCGACTTAAAATCGCACTCAAAACGATTATTATTGTATAATGAAGTTTTGTTTTTACTGTTGTTGTGTTGTTGCTGCTGGTGTTGTTGTTGTTAACAGCACTGTTTAATTAATATGCTGCCCACCTTGTGACAGTAATGCATAGGAATTTGGAAAGAGTTCAA
>CM072511.1:152459424-152531924 GCA_036898135.1 Oncomelania hupensis | reverse complement strand
TGCTTCTAATTTCTGTCTTCTTTTTGTAACAGCCTGGACTATTTATGGTTCTTCTTCTTATTCTTCTTCTTCTTCTTCTTCTTCTTCTTCTTCTTCTTCTTCTTCTTCTTCTTCTTCTTCTTCTTCTTCTTCTTCTTCTTCTTCTTCTTCTTCTTCTCTCTCTCTCTCTCTCTCTCTCTCTCTCTCTCCAATGAATATTTACTTATTCTTTTGCTTCTAAATTTTGTCGTCTGCTAACAGTCTGGACTGTTTATGAGTTTTCTAGTTCTAGTTCTAGTTCTTGTTCTTGTTCTTGTTCTTCTTCTTGTTCTTCTTGTTCTTCTTGTTCTTCTTGTTCTTGTTCTTCTTGTTCTTTTTGTTCTTGTTCTTTTTGTTCTTGTTCTTTTTGTTCTTGTTCTTGTTCTTGTTCTTCTTGTTCTTCTTGTTCTTCTTGTTCTTCTTGTTCTTCTTCTTCTTCTTCTTCTTCTTCTTCTTCTTCTTCTTCTTCTTCTTCTTCTTCTTCTTCTTCTTCTTCTTCTTCTTCTTCTTCTTCTTCTTCTTCTTCTTCTTCTTCTTCTTCTTCTTCTTCTTCTTCTTCTCTCTCTCTCTCTCTCCCTCTCTCTCTCCTCTGCTATGTGGACTAAATATTCATAGAAGCCTAAGTCGGGACGTTCCCACAGGAATGAACGCTATGAAAGTACAATTTGTTGTCTGCACACTTTTTACTCTTTTTAAAGCTGTCTTTCTCTTCCCTGCGTCTTCTTCTGGTCGTCCTCCTCGTCCTCTTCCTCATTCTTCTGGAAAGGGGGTGGGGGGGGGGGGGGGCAGAGGGTAGAAGAGAGGAACTCAGCCCACCATAGCTTCCTTTTTCCCAAATCAACCCATATTATTTTGCAATCTTATTTTCTTTAGGTATGGGACCATTCAATACACTAGAGAGACCTTGCGGTGGAGGGGGGAGGGGTAAAGGTGGGAGGGGTGTGTGTGTACGAACCGCTTACGAGTACCTCAGTAGGGTAACGAAACGTTCTATTCGGTCGTTCGTTCGTTAGGGCTTCGTACCGGCTGTCAAAAATTGGCACGACAAATGTTATGAAAATAGATCACATTGTGGAAACGCGCACAATCTACACTCCTGCTTGACACTTCATTTTATATACGTCATTACATTACATTATATAATATAAATATACAAGATTTCTGTTGACCAACCTTCTTATCTTTGATTAAGACAATCGAGACGGTCATTTTACAGCAGTCACCATGACACCTTCGGCGCTTGGATCGTACTGTTTTGGGTGTGAAAATGTATTGTGTCATTAATACATTTTCCTGTATTCATTCAGGATGCGATTCTTGTTATTCGCGTGACCAGCTTGACGACTGGAGTCTTAAAATAACTTGTTAGCAATTATAACAATAACGTGAATGAACATTGAGGTTTAGCATCTACACCCACCATTGGCGATATGGCAGACGGGGATAACCATTCCCAGGGAACAAGGGGTAGGGACCTAAATCAACACTTAACATGTTATTTTGTTATACTAATTGTTATTTTGTTATACTAATTAGTATTCGTCATTTTGTTACACTAATTGGTATTGTTACAAGCCCCAAGAGTAGGATGTAAAAATGCACACCCAGTGCTTAATCTTTTACCTTTGTAAAATAAAATTGTTATCTTATCTTATCTTATCTTATCTTATCTTATCTTATCTTATCTTATCTTATCTTATGTTATCTTTTCTTATCTTATCTTATCTTATCTTAACCACCAGTGCAATCATACTGCTAAAACGGACAGTCAAACATGGCCATGTTTTATTTAGTTCACCACGGGATTCGAACCTGGGTCATCGGTGTGCCAGGCGAACGCTCTACCATTTGAGGTACGACGGTGGGATAATAATTTAAAAATAAAAGGAAAAGAAGGAGTGATACTTGGATAATCTTGATATGAAAGGTTGAAAAGTATTTGGAGAACAAAAGCTGGTCAAGAGGGTTGTGAGGTAGGTTTTTGCCTGATGTGCAGAAATGTGGCACTTTACCGCTGATTAGCAAGCAGACTGCAAGTATTCGAGGTATGCACCGTTCACACACACGCACACACACACGCACGCACACAATTCACACATACGTACACAGACAAAAGCAACAACAAAACACTCACACAACATCACACACACACACACACACCTACACACACACAACACAACACACAAACAACACACATAACACACACACAGCAACTTTTCCACCGTTGATCCGTTGAGTTGAGTCCCGAAAGAAAATGTGCAAATGCAGGAGTTGTTAGGGGTGGCTGGTGTAACACAGGGCAATGATTTGATAAACTTCATAAGTAAGTGTATAAACGGCTGTAAATATTTATACTGTTTTTCTTCCTGGGCCTGTCACATCCTTCAAGTTCCGGGTCTCCTAGTTTATCCGAGCGCATTTGCGCATGCGCCAGGTCATGTCGGGCCGGCTTTTTTACGAAGTTCTTAGGCGTCATAACCTTAACCCTAACCCAAACCCTAACCCTAAACACTTAACTCTAACCCAAACCCTAACCCTAACCCTTACGAAGACTATGATAGCACTGTGCGCATGCGTCGAATTTTGTAACGCGTCGACCAATCAGAATGCTCCCATTCGCTCCCAGCCCAGCTAAGATACTAGGAACTGTGAGGATGTCACACCGGGCATATAAATAGCTGTGAATAGGTTTTTGCTATTCTATTTTCTGTCTTTTTTGTCATTTGTGTACATAGTTGTAAATAGTATATTTTTGTCTTTTTTGTAATTTATGTACATAGTTGTAAATAGTCTGTACCTTTACTGTCCCGTCTTTTGGTGTATTGTAGCAAAAATGATGTTTCATCGGGTGCATGTATTTATATGTAACTAGTGGTTTTGTACCCTGGCAAGCCAGGGTACACAGGTTGCTGTTAAAAATGTAGACAGAGAGACAACTGTTGTCTGCGAGTTTCATTTGGACGATGATACCTCCCCATATCCCCCTTGATACCTCCCCATACCCCCCCTCCCTGATATCTCCCCCCCCATGATGCCTCACCATACCCCCTTGATACCTCCCGGAACCCACTTGATACCTCCCCATAACCCCTTGATACCTTCCGTACCCCCCTTGTAACCTGCCTGTACCCTCCTTGATACTTCCCCGTTGATCGTTTCGCAGGTATGGATGAAAGGAATCGACCATCACCATACCCCCTTATATATACCCGTATCCCCGTTATGCCTACCCATGCCCCTTTAAACCTACCCGTAGCCCCCTTTTACCTACACGTACCACCCCATCCCGATCCTTGGTAATAATAATAATAATAATAATAATAATAAAAATAATAATAATAATAATAATAATAATAATAATAATAATAATAATAATAATAATAATAATAATAATAATAAAGAATATAGAATAATACAAATAGAAATCATAAAAAAACACCAAGGTTTTAAAAGAAAATTTGATATAAGATATAATAAAATTAATAATAATAATAATAATAATAATAATAATAATAATAATAATAATAATAATAATAATAATAATAATAATAATAATAAATGAAAGGTAAAAAGCCTAAATTAAAAAGAAAAAATATCCATATTGTAGTGTTAAAAAAAAAATAAAAAAATCATGGCCCGCCTGAGATTTGAACTTGGGTCGCCCTGCATGGCAGGCGAACATTTCACAAAGTCAGCTACCAAGGCTTCCTAGAAAGACCATACATTTTTTGGTTGATATGGGAAAACATGCTGAAACCTCAATTTGATTTTTAATGGAAGCGCACGGAATGAATTTTTTGGCGCATATAAGTATGGATGAAAAAGAAAGTGAACAGGTAACCTTCAGCTGTAAGATTGGTGACATGAGTGCAAAAGTGTTTTGAATGGAAATAAAGCAAAATTTGCGGTATTACGGAACGGCAGTTCTTGACACGGGTTGAATCGGAAGCGCCGCGCGGAATGAGGCTATTGCAGTTTGTGGACATTTTGTTTATTTATTTATCTCAGAAACGGTTAAACGTTCGGTAAGGAAATGTCGGCTATAACGATTTCGCTGGTTTTGAGCACACACCAGGCCGATTTGCAGCGCCCATCACCTGCCCAGATCAGCGTCCATACCGGACAAACTTTATAGTAGAGGCGAAGAAGGACTTCCGGCTAAGCAATTTATATATATAGATGACTATGTAAAGCGTGGTGAGTCTGGTCATAGGCTGGAGTACCCGCTATATAAAAATCCGTTATTATTATTATTATTATTATTATTATTAAACTGTCAAACGCAGTCAACTCAGCAGTGGTTGATGTATTTGTCTTTGGTCACGCCATCTGGCGGTCCCGATATATCTTTTAGCCATTGTTATGGCCTTTCTCTAATGTACTGCCACGCTTCGACGAGTTACAGTCCTGCTTGTTACGTCTCATTTAATTTGCATTCGCAATGCAGCCCAGAGAAACCAGTTTTTGATCACCTCCTCCTCTTACTTTTCTTCTTCTTCTTTTTCTTCTTCTGCTGCTGCTCCCTCTCCCCCCTTTTCCTCATCCTCCCTCTTCTTTTTATCTCTCTCTCTCTGT
This sequence comes from Oncomelania hupensis, assembly GCA_036898135.1. NCBI lineage: Eukaryota > Metazoa > Mollusca > Gastropoda > Littorinimorpha > Pomatiopsidae > Oncomelania > Oncomelania hupensis. The sequence goes on along the minus strand of CM072511.1, from coordinate 152,527,331 downwards.
GTCTCTCTCCATCGTCCTCTCTCTTCTCTCTCGCTCTCTCTTTCTCTCTCTCAGTCTCACCTCTCTCGCGCTCTTTTCTCTCCATCTCGCAATCTCCCTGCCATGACCATTTTTGTCTGTCTCTATATTCTACATGCAGTGTGTCTTGGGCAAGAAAGACATGGCAGGGCCCAATCCTCTTCAGGCTGTTGGCCACAGCCAATATCCACGAATACAGTGTGGCTCGCCTTGGCCCCGAGCACGTGGTCGTTGAACCTGTAGTAACATGAGGTTCCTCCGTCCTGGCCGGTGACGTCTGTGTAGAAGACTTTCGCCCAGTGATGCCGCGCTGACATCACCCCTGTTAGTCTCCTCTTACGACACGTCGGGAAACGTTGGCTCTATTCTAATCAGTGCCCGAACCCCATCTTCCTATATTCTTGCGAAACATGGACCACCACAGCAATACAAAGCATGGAGATGAGGTGCTACAGAAGACTTCTGAGCATTTTCTAAACCCAGCACATCACCAACGACGAAGTCCGACAGACCATCACACACGCCATTGGACAATACGATGACATGCTCACAGTCGTGGAGAAACGGAAACTCCAATGGTATGGCCACGTCACCAGATCATCAGGCCTTGCAAAAACCATCCTACAAGGCAGGGTGCAAGGAGGCAGAAGAAGAGGGAGACAGAAAAAGGGGTGGGAGGACAACATTCGAGAATGGACTGGTTTGACACATAACTAAACCATGAGGATTGCTGAGGACAGAGAAAGATGGAGTACGCTGGTTAAACGACCATCTGTGGTGCTCCAACGACCTTTGAGTTACGGGATAGGATAGGATAGGATTCTGCCAAATGGTCACTAGGGCTTTCTGTGATATTATTATTTAGCAATGTAGGCATTTTATATGTACGTGCTTTGTTGATATTGTATAATGATGTTGGTAATCTATTTTGTTTTTGAAAACGGGGGTTCGATAAATTAGAGTATAGTCTCAGCGTCCCCTGCGTGGGATGCCTTTATTGTACAGTGATCGGCTGGTGGAGTGCCTTCAGTGTTACCTCTGGGGTTGTTTCAGCGGCTCATTTATCTATCATTTAGAGGTGAATTCTCTTTCAGCCAAGTTGTGGTCTTGATTTTGTGGTCATGATTCGGCTCTTTGCAGTCCACTGGACCCTGTAAGCAACGAATAACTAACTAACTACCTAACTCCTCTTTTTATAAACGCTTCTCTCCCACTCCCTCCTCCTCTCTCTCTCTCTCTCTCTCTCTCTCTCTCTCTCCCTCTCTCTCTCTCTGTTCTCCACACAATAATTCCTCAGCAATGCATGCAATGCGGAACAGCAGCTGTATCACATTTACTCGGCATGCCTTTTGTAAGCATCAGTGCCTCAGGTAGAACTTTTTATGTTTCCCGTCTTTTGTGACGGGAACCGCTACATCACGCGTTTCCTAGGCTTAAACAATAGCTTTAAGGAGGGCAGGTCAGTGTCTGGAATCTGGAATCAAGCACCTGGAGGTTTCGTATCGACAAAGCGGGTCACCGACAAGAGCCCTGAATTAAAACTATACAATTTGTTTTGCACTTTATACATATATTAAAACTATACAACTTGCCTTGCATTATATATATTTATATATCTCATATCCTATCCTATCCTATCCTATCCTATCCCGTAACTCGGAGGTCGTAGGGGCACCACAGATGATCGTTTAACCAGCATACTCCATCTTTCCCTGTCCTCAGCAAACCTGATGGTTTCGCTCAGTGTCAAACCAGTCCATTTTCGAATGTTGTCCTCCCACCTCTTTTTCGGTCTCCCTCTTCTTCTACCTCCTTGCACTGTGCCTTGCAGGATGGTCTTTGCAAGACCTGATGATCTGGTGACATGGCCATACCATCGGAGTTTCCGTTTCTTCACCACTGTGAGCAGGTCATCGTGTTGTCCAATGGCTTGTGTGATGGTCTTTCTGACTTCGTCGTTGGTGATGTGTTGGGTATAGGAAATGCCCAGAAGTCTTCTGTAGCACCTCATCTCCATGCTTTGTATTCTTCGTTGTAGATCTGCTGTGAGGGTCCATGTTTCGCAAGCATATAGGAAGATGGAGATGACAAGGGAGCGCAACAGTCTTACCTTGGAATGTAGACTGATGGTCCTGTCTTTCCATATTGGCTTCAACCTCGTCAGGGCAGCAGTTGTTTGTGCGATCCTGGAGAGGACTTTCTGTCGGGACCCATTGACTGATACAATGGCTCCTAAATATTTGAAGCTATGCACTGTGTTGAAAGATTGGCCTTGGACTTTGATGTCTGTGTTGTATATATATATATACAACACACACTTGTCGTTGACCCGCTTTGTCAATACGAAACCTCCAGGTTCTGGACTCCAGATTCCAGATATTGACCTTTTTAAGGGATCTCATTAAGATTAGTCCCACAAGGATGATTTTGTAGCCTTATCGGGCATCATTTGTGTAAGTTAACATTAGTTAAAAAGTTTAAATCGTTTAAGTGTTTAGTTTTGTGCTTTGGGTTTAATTTCACACACGCACATATACACACACGCACGCACGCATACATGCACGCACGCGTTCTCCCACACATACACACGCGCATTTCAAGTGTTTATTGTCCATAAACCACAGTTAGAGGAATGAAGACATCAAAGACAATATTCAAGCTTGTTGATGATTGTTGCAGACTTAGGCACACTCACGTCATCAATTGTCTCATTCACTCTCCTCATTCTTTGGTAAAGCATACACACTGTAGCAAATTTATAGATTTCAAACGGTAGTTGCGTCAGAAAATTTTCTTTCTCAAATTGCATTCAGTTTCGCGTGCCCACTCTATCTGTCACACACGCACACACCCCCACACACGCACACACACACGCACACCCCCCCCCACACACACACACACATTATCGCCTAACTCTGTCTCTGTTATGGGCTGTCTTGATTGAAAGGTTCGTGGAGGATCACGAACATTTTGGACGTCTGAACCTAGATTCTTGAAACTCCACGAACCTTCCAATGAAGACCCTAGGCCTTCTTAGGCAACGCTAAGTGTTTAAGGTTCTGCGGTTCATTCTAATTAACGTTTTGCGCTGCGTCTAAACATTGGGCTGATCCGAATTGGATCATGTTTTTTGGATTGCAGATGATACTTCCTCAGGTCGTGGCCTACCTATCATTGCGCGTGTTCCTTTTTGTTTTGTAAGGATCAAACCGAATCACAACACAGCCACGAAAATAAACCGATTTTGGAAAATGCCTCTGTCTGGGCTGATGTTTGTGAATGTCTGGACATACGTTTGAATGGCGGACCATCTTGTTTTTCTACGTGCGTTCTTCCCCAACTTCTCTCTCTCTCTCTCTCTCTCTCTCTCTCTCTCTCTCTCTCTCTCTCTCTCTCTCTCTCTCTCTCTCTCTCTCTCTCTCTCTCTCTCTCTCTCTCTCTATCTCGATTGGGGCACGAGCTTTGCGTGCGTGACCTCTTTTGTTGCGCTCTTCTCGATGTCCTTTCATTCTAGTTATCGCATTGTTATTCTGTCCGTGATGGGTTCTTCGCTCTTTTTTTTGCGTGCGCATCGGATCCTGTGAATGCACATTAACCACAGGCGCTGGTATCCGGACAGGCGAACGACTAGGGCAGCAGCTGGTAAATACTTTTGGCCAAAACGGGTTTACCCTAAAATTCGCATTGTTATGACATTACACAATGATAAAGAGGGCTTTTCTTGCTCAAACCAACCGCTACAGTTTGAATTTTCACTTTCGGTTCTGACATGGAAGTATTTTTGTTTTGACGGACCTTTGACCTTATTTCTTAGCGAACCGCGTGACTTGAAGAATGCGCCTGGTGTAGGGTCTATTTTATCAACCTAACACGAAAAACCTTACGAACAATTTGTTTTACTTGTCCTGTCTCTTACCGACTTCGGTGGATGCTATTTTTAGCTCCAAAATGTTGGCTAGTGTCACGAGAGGCTATTTAGACCCTGCACTACGGCTTCACGCCTTAAATAGCTCAGCCTGCTGTAGCCTTTGTAAATTAAAGTAGCTGCCTAGCAGACGACACAAGTCAGTTGGGTGCTAAGCATAGGTAGGCAGTGACCTCATTTTGCTGACGTATAGCCACCCCCGCTAGAGTGCGCCACAAGGATCGGACGAGATTTTCGCGGGCTTTGGCTGACCGCAAGGCTAGGTTGTCTGAACCTCACAGAAGAAGGAGCTACGCTCTGAAAAATCTCTCTATCTGAAGACTAAGCAGGTGACGGATGAAAGTCATTCATCGCAGTATAGCCACAGCCTTACATTGTTAGAAAGGTAAATGATCAATCTTTGGTTCATCGCATTTATTGATAATATTGTTGGATTATGTTTGTGAAGTCTTGCCATGTTTTATCATTGTGAATGTTTGTAAAACTTAGCGTGACCACGTGGATGACAGGCGACCGATTTCGCCACCATGAAGTAGCCCCTACTGTCCAACTGTTGTTTCTCCTATGTGTATTATTGCAGACCAGTGGCTGTACCGAAGAATATGTATCTTATTAATTACTTCTCCATGGGTTTAGTTTAGCCATGATATGTATATGTATATGAATTATGTTGGAGATCCCAGTGGACCACGGACATAGAAGATTGTTCGTCCCTTGTTGGTATAATAAGTGGATGCGATCTCAACTGAGGGCTGTTTCTGCCATCAATGAGACGCTCTGCACAACCTTTGTATAGAAGGCGTTGCAGAAACTCGTCTTATGTTTTGCAGACGAGCAGGCTAGTTGGTCCGAAGCAGGAAATAGACCACTGAGAGTCAACCCTAACATTCGGCCTGCAGGGGAACATTTGAGCACTGAGCTCAGATAGCCTAATAGTCATCAACCAAGGAGGAGACACCATCACCACACCTCAACACATCAGTTAAGTGCAAGAAGAATTGCACTAACACTGACCTAGAAGGACTGTGCGGTAGTCCACTCTCCTGAAAAAAGAACATTAGGCCAACCAGAACAAATAGCCCAATGATGAGACAGTAGCAAATATCAAGAACAGTAGCAGCATAGACCCATCAAGGAACGAACTATTCGAAGTGAATGTGGATATGTAAGTTAATAAAGTGGTTAGAGAATTATGTATAGAGTAGAGGAAATAAATGTGTGATATTTACTGTTAACAAATGGCTGGACTACCTATGTTTCATAGCAGTGTGAGAGCTAGTGTGTCGGTGAATCTTTTACCATTTTCTCCCTATCTCTATAACCCTATCAGAACACACACCGAGCTAAACATAGAAATGTATTAAGATTAGTCATAGGGTGATTAAACTAGCCGATCCCCGCAGACAAAGGCCAAAGGGTAATAGCATTCCATTGTGCAGAGCCCAGTAACAATAGACCCACCGTCACAGCTATCAATTGCTATTATTAGGTACAAAAATTACGGAATTTATGCATTAAAAATACTTTTTTTTTAAAAGAATTTTTTGTTTGTTATTGGTAAGCCTTTTTTTTTTCAGTGGAGCATCACTCACTGGAAATGTTAAAAAGATGTGTTGAGTTGGCGTGGTCAAAGCGCGTCCCTTTAAAATAGATGTAATGCAGTAGATATACATCCCCGACTGTGATCTATAGCGTTATTTCATAATGAAAGCGAAAGTGGCGGATCAGTTGCGGCCCTTGGGTTCGCTAGTTCCGGTCGAATCTCCTGCCGATGAAACAGCAGGTATTACAATTTTCATACACGTGGAATTCAATAAAAATCATTTTCAATATTCATAACTGAGTTGCGTTGCACCTAGGCAGAAATTGTGCTTGATCCAATGTGAGCAAGAATCAAAATAATATATTTTAAATTATTTTTAGTCTCAGTAAATATTCAATAGGCATCTGTTCAGATTTTCAAATAGAATCAAGAATTCCACGGAATCCAAATTGTTTGTAATGAGAAAATTCCGTGGCATTATATTTGTTTGGTTAAACTTTGCTTTGATTAGAATTCTATTTTTAATCCCAAAACATGCAGACGTTTGGTTTATTGCATTTCTCCTTGGGTGGTGTATAGCCTATAGGTGGCACAACATGTAAACTACAGAGCCTGTTGTAATCTTTCCGAATCAGTCGCAAACGTTGTTCCCACAGTCGTTTCAGTGTTTTGTTAGCTGGTAATGTGTGTAACTTGACAATGCGCCCTTCAATTACTTTTCCTGCGAAATTAGGGCAGCAAACGCAATACTGTTTTCCTCCGCCACAAGTCTTCCGTCTACGTTCGGCCATGCTTAATACTCAACCGGAACTAGGGGGTGTCCTTGGCATAGGTGAAGGCAGGGACGGATAACTCTATCTGCACTAGTTTTGCAACAGCGCTATATATACAATAACCCGCAAGCGGAGAGTGATGGTCGCTTTGATATAGAGGGTGAACAAACACAACCTTGGCTGCTACAGCTGCGCGTTCTACTGCAGTAATCAATTTTAGTCAACCACACTATCTACTGACCTATAGTATTACTGAACTACATCATCATCGTTATTATCATCATCATCATCATCATCATCATCACCATCATCATCATCATCATCATCATCATCATCATCATCATCATCATCATCATCATCATCATCATCATCATCATCATCATCGTCGTCGTCGTCCTCCTCCTCCTCCTTCTCCTCATCAAACGTTACAGTCCCAGAACGACTACCACCACAACCACCACCACCACGACACCCATCATCATCGTCATCGTCATCATCATCATCATCATCATCATCATCATCATCATCATCATCATCATCATCATCATCATCATCATCATCATTATCATCATCACAACAGCAGCAGAACCACAATCACCACCACCTCCCTTATCATCATCATCATCATTATCAGCAGCGGCAGCAGCAGCAGCAGCAGCAGCAGTATCCTCCTCCTCCCCCTCATCATCATATGTCAATACTTACTAAAGCAAATGAGTAGTACAAACATATTCATTAATCTCAACCCGGTTCAAAGCTCCAGATTGCCATTAAAACGCGGACGTTGTATTTCATGAGATGCCTCCCTCCACCCTTCCCCACCCCCCCCACCCCATTGCCTTGAAAAAAAAAAGTTACCTCGTGAAATAAAACAATTATAATACATTAACACATGCGGTTCAAGGGAGACAAACGTTTATGTACAACACAAGATGTATAGTTGTCTCGCGTGAAGAGATGGACTGGAGTTTATCGATAGCACCTTGGATATCATCCTGATGAGTTGCTGTCCTCCCGGGAATGAGGGAATAATAGGAAAGGTCTGTCTCCCCTCTCTCTGCTGTCAATGGTTTACCCTGGGGAATTTGTGCCATAGATACAGATGGCCTACTAAAAATCGTATGCGGTTCAGTTGTCAGAATTTCAACAGTAGCCTACTGCACAGGCGGCGGAAGCTGCTCAGGATTGGGGGGGCACACACACATTTTATTCACTGACATCAGGACCGGACCTTGAAAAAGTCGAGGGGGAGGTTACAGATTCAGCCCCCGGACATTTTTTTTCAAGGATGCAAAATGGTGCAATCTGAACCTTGAAAAAGCCATTTGTGATGGTCTGGGACTTTGAGCTTTTTGAACAATTGAACTGACAAACTCTGGGGTACAAAAATTATCCTCTGCCCCTCCCTTAAAAAAAAACCAACAACAACACACACACAAACATTTATTTATCAGCAGATATGTTTTGTATACTATTATTATTCACTACTTTTTGTTGATCGTTAACGGTATAAAGCTTTACCTTGTAGTTTATGAACATCACCGCCCTGCTTTCATTTAATTCAGTCTTGCTGCACTAGGTGCCTCGGCATTAGTACCATTTGTGAATTGTATCTTCTGGCAAAACAGTTCACTGCCCCTTGAAGTCAATATCAACATCCCTGTGCACTTTCAGTAAAGCAAGTCCATTGAGTCTCTGTTGCCCCATTGTAGAGCGCAGGTAGTTTTTCAGGTTGCACAACTGACTGTTTGAACGCTCACACTCGGCAGTAGTGACAGGCAGGGTGCAAAGGTTCTTTAGCATGATGAACAGGTTGGGATAAAAATCCCTGTCACAATGTTTCAGTGCTTCTGATGCCGTGGATGGGATGATAGCTGTCGCATTCTCAGCACAACTTCACCATTTGCAAACCCACCGTTGGTATTCTGCATCAAGGGTAGCGTTGTCTGGTAGGTCAGACTCCCACAACATTGCCAGTGTCCTCACCCCTTCTGGAACCTGCATGAAACCATCCTGGTTGTCTATTAAAGTGCTTGGCACCAGACAAAGACCATCAACTGCTAGGCCAGCATTTTTGAACCTCGAGTCCAATTCGGTTGACAGGTGTTCCAAGAAAGGAATGGCAATGCTACTCTTGAAATATTCTTCTGGAGTGGCCGCAGATTGGTTGTCACGGAGAGTCTGTCGGGATGCTTGACGAGGAACAATAACACCAGTTGTGAAAGCATTTGCCATTTTGCTGACTTCACCAAACCAGGCAACGAACGCTGTGTCGACATCTCTTCTAATAGACGACATGCAGTTACTGACCTCTTTGATTTCCCAGTATGCATCGACAACATCTTTTGTCCTTTTCTGCAGCTTCACTGTCAAGGGTTTCCATTTCAACGATGTTTTTGGACGATTCAGCGATGGTCGTTTCAATGGATGTTCGTTACAACGAATTGTCATAATTATCAACTTAACATCTTAATTAATATTTCTAAAAAGTCGTTTTTGGTGGATTAGGGCAGTATCAAGGTGAAGGTGCTGGAAGAGGCTTGCGGCCAGAACAAGAAAATATGGCTGCATTTACTAATTTAGGCTTAGGGGTTGGGTTACTTGGTCGTTTCAACGGGAAAACGCTTTGGACGTTTCAACGGATCCCTTGAAATGGATTTCCGTTGAATTGACCCTCTGGGTCCGGCCCTGGACATTTACTCCAACTAATTTGAACTATTTTCATAGACACTATGTGAGAGAGAGAAAAAAGATATATCATATATTTCTACAACTGTGCATATAAGAGAGAGAGAGAGAGAGAGAGAGAGAGAGAGAGAGAGAGAGAGGGGAGGGAGAGGGGGGGAGGGTAGAGAGAAAGGGAGAGAAACTGACCTGGCAATGTTGATCCATCACAGTAACAAAAACAGCAGTCATGCATGTCATTTGGCATGGGAAGTTTCACCGTTAATTTTTCAAAGTATGCCTGACGGCGTTCATTTGTATTGATAAATTCGTAAGCAGTTTGCGCTAGGTCTAGTTGATCTACTTTGTATTTGAACACATGCATTATAAGACATTTATTTAGACGCTCCTGCGTCATCGTTGCCCGAAGGTATGTTTTTACCCGCTTTAGGGCTGAAAAACTGCGTTCAGCCGTTGCAATTGTGGTTGGGATGGTGAAGTACAGTCTGAGAAGTTTATCCACTTCACTCAGCATCCGTCGCACAATGTCAGAAGCTTTCAGTTCATCCGGCAGTGCTTGGAAGATGATGATCCTAGAGTTAGCCGCCTCCTGGTGTCACCCGGTGCATGTGGGAGGATTCTTGCTGAGTTTTGAGTCTGTCCAAGTCGATGTCAGCGGAATATGTATCTTTGATTTCTTGAGGAATTTTTGGTCTCTTCCCTGCTGCTCCATCACTTAGAAGAACTTAAATTTTCCTTGGTAAGTCGAGAGCTATTTGATCAAACCGGCTCTTTAAATGTTCTTTGGTGTTGTCAATGGCCTCACAGTATTGCTGTCTGTAGTAAGCAGATGGACAAGAGTAGCTGTGACCCTGTGAGCCATCGTCCAGTCTTCGTGGAGGCTGCTTCTGTGTAGGAACGCAGGGCTCATCACACAAATTTGCAGCTTTCGTTGTGATGTCAGCAAAAAATATCTCATAACAATCTTCATGCCGCGTGCATTCCAGTGTTCTCAGACAAATGTCAGCAGTGTTTACTGCGTCATCACGAGTCGTTTGTTTTCTTTCAAGAACTGTCGCCAGCTCTTCAGTCACAGCAAGGATCTCATCTTTGAATCTTTTTGCAACTCCTGACACATGACCCTGAAAATTACTCGCCCCGTCGTAGGCCTGGCCCCTACAGTTTTGCACTGGCAAGTCAAGTCTGATCAAGCAGTCCTTCAGTGCTTTGAAAATGGTCTCAGCACAGATATTGTTAACTTGCATCAGTCCAGAGAAAGGGGGAAAATATTGGTTTGAACCTCCAAATAATGTTTTTTGAGTGGCTGAATATTGGGGGGGGGCAAATGTATAGGTTTGCCCCCCCCCCAATATTTTTCTGGAGGGGGCCAGTGCCCCTCTTGCCCCCCCCCTCCGCTTCCGCCGCCTGTGTACTGTATATGGCGTCCAGCGGACCCACAGACCGACCTATCTATCTACATCTATGTTAGGTCTGTGTGAGCATGAAGATCGCGTTATGCAAGACAACATTACCTTAATATCAGCATCGCTGTGTATGTTTTTCAAGGCCCGTCCTTTGTAATACTATCTATAACATTTACCAGCTAGACTGGTCTGTGGTGTACGCTATCCATGGTAACGGCTGTTCGAACTATAGGGTGAGTAATATTAGTAATATATTTTTTGTATTTAAAGACGTACATGGAAATACTTGAAACTATTCGGGAATCAGGGTGTCGATCTGTCGGTCGGTCGGTCGGTCGGTCGGTCCGTCCATCAGTCCGTCGGTCCTTTGGAAGCCACCTCTCAAGAACCACTGACCTTATTTTGACCAAGCTTCATAGGAACATTACTTAGGTTAGTGCACTACCTCCAGTGCCATCATAATAATTATTGGCTCTACCGCAAAGGTCAAGATCACTGGGGTCATTTGGTTGCTAAGAACGTTTTGCTGGCTATCTCAACAACGGCTAAAGCGATTTTGTTGAGTTTGTTTGCCGTCACTTAGATTTCAGTTTTGTGTGTGTTCAAAAAATACAGTTTGCTTTTATCTCCAGTCTTTTTCTAATTTAATTTTTAATTTTATTTTGCGGATATTTTAACTACTGCAAAGAGTGTTAGATCCCTTTTTTTAATAGTTGTACTTTCTCAAAGGTCAAAGGTCATTGTGCTTCATCATTTTATAAACACGTTTTGTAAACAACTATCCGTAACATTCCCAGATAGACCGAACAGTGATCTACGCAATCAATGGTAACGAATGTTCGCACTAGCATGGGTTATGGTGTTTGGAATATATTTTTGTATGTTGCTGTACTATCAGTAATATCGCTATCGCTGTAGCTAATAAACAGAACAAAGTGTGTAGGTGTAAATGGACTGACTGACCATCTAACGTTGTCGCAGCTAGCTTCGACCCTATAATAAATGTGTCTTTGTCTCGGACATTTCCCACAAGAGCAAGAAACATAGATTCGCTTCTGACCACTATGTGTATTTGTGTGTAGCCTAGGGGAAAATCCCCTTGATAGCTGTAACGATGGTCAGCAGAAATAAGAAATACTGACCTCCCTTTCCGCAGTTGTGTGTGTGTGTGTGTGTGTGTGTGTGTGTGTGTGTGTGTGTGGGCACACTTACACGGTGTGAACATCTACATAACTTGTTTTGACAGACCTACTTGTTTTGACGTCAGAATAATGATCCGTTAGGGTTAGGGCTAGGTTATGGTTAGGGTTAATGTTCGAACACTTAAAAGTACTTAAAACGGGGGAAGAAATATGACCCATTGTCAGCACAACGTATGTGGCGTTTCAGGAAAATCATAAGAATACTGTGTACCCTCGGCTGTGTGTATGTGTGTGGGTGTGTGTGAGGGTGGGCACACTTACACGGTGTGAACATCTGCATAACTTGTTTTGACAGACCTACTTGTTTTGAAGAAGAAGCTAGCGTCCTGTACTATTATTGTTGTCGTCGTTTCAAGTGTATGTCAGAATAACGGCGTTTCTATCTAGCCACACTCTCACACACACACGCACACACACACCTACACACACACACCTACACACACACCCGCACACAATCACACAGCCGAGGGTACACTGTATTATCATGACATACATTGTGCTGACAGTGGGTCATATTTCGTCCCCCTTTTTAAGTACTTTTAAGTGTTCGAACACTAGCCCTAACCCTAACCTTAACCCAGCCCTAACCCTAATGGATCATTGTTCTGACGTCAAAACAAGTAGGGCTGTCAAAACAAGTTATGTAGATGTTCACTGGTTTGTCCAGATAACACCGTGTAAGTGTGCCCACACCCACCCACCCACCCATCCACCTCCCCCCACACACACACAAGTGCACAAACACACACACCCGCACACACACACACACACCCGCACACACCCCTCCCCCCCACACACACGCACACAGAGGAATGAAAAATAAAGGAAGATTACCAAAACGCACGACACACCCTTGTGCGCCAGTTGTGAATGGAACCTGGATCTGTTTAGAACCAGGAAAGGTAAAGCAGCGAGGGAGAGGAGACAGAAACCGCCCTCAGTAAGCTGGCCTAGAGAAAAGAGAGGTCCCAAACGCTTCCCTCCCCAACGTCCGAAAGGTCACGGGGACACCTATAGTTATATTTATTACCTTCAACCTGTCGAGAGACACCGATATTAACCGAGCAATGATACAGCCCATTTAGCGCTCTACAGCTCATCGCGCATTCCAGAAAGAGAACTAAATGGTAGCCGGGAGGTTAAGACCTGCTCAGCACTAACAGTCCAATTGTAGATTATAGTTACGCGCCAGCGACACCGGAGCGCATAGACGACCACTGGTCACATTATTCTGACACCAGCGAACCAGTTGATAGTGCAGGAAAAATAATATGGTCACACGTTGGCCAATCCGGGATTCGAACCTGGGACCTTTCGGTCACTAATAAGCCGCTCTACCAACTGAGCTAGCGACCCTTCTGTTCAGCACTACAGGCACTACAGAAGGATACAGACAGAAGGCCGAATGCTCAGTGAAGCGTGGCAGAACAGGCTTTTGTCGACTGCATGCGCAGAACCAAAGACCGCGTGTCAATAGGTAAGTATATCGCAGGCTTTGGTGCCAGCTGTAGCTCTGCAGTCGGTGGTACGACGGGCTTGTGGTCTTGCCATTAACTCATGGCGATAATAATGGGCCATAGTTGACTACAAGGAATTGTCTTAAAATAAACTCCAAATAAATAGATGAATGGATGAATAGGTTTAGACACCGTTGCACAGTTAGTTCTGTGGAAATAAAATTCTTCACAATGTTAAGCACCCAATTCAATGGATTTATTTAAAGTCTGTTCACTAATTATGGGATTTTAGATTTTTGTTGTTTGAAAAAAATATTCATGTATGTGTGTGAGGGCGCGTGCATGCGTGAGGAGTTGCTTTGATGTGTATTGCCCTCTCCCCTCCCCTCCCCAGCCATGCCCTTATATGTACAGTAATGTTAAACGAGTGTGTGAATTGCTTCGATCTGGGAATAGCGCCTTATAAATATAATGATGATGATGATGATGATGATGATAATGATGATGATAATGATGATGATGATGATGATGATGATGATGATGATAATGATGATGATGATGATATAATGTGCAAAGAAATGCCGCCGCTAGTCTCCATGGTATTGTTACCTTCATAGAGTGATGTTTTAGTCAGATTTAAGCGCAATATTGCATTCCAGGGATCAAGTAACCATTGAGCTAGGAGGCAGCGGTATTCTGTCCATTGTTCACCGAAATTCTTCTATCATAGAGGCGGCTGAAGTTAGCTCCGGGATCGGCCAGTGCCTTGAACAGTTCTTGAGTTACAAATGCGCTATATAAGAACAAACAGTGAAGAGTTCATTTCCTGCACGTCAATCCATTGTCCTTTCTTTTCCTACAAAGCACCAGGGAGCTATTATTTCGTCACTCCAGGGAGCTATTATTTCGTCACTAATAAAGCAAAGCCTACGGTGCAAGGAGGCAGAAGAAGAGAGAGACATAAAAAGAGGTGGGAGGACAAGATTCGAGAATAGACTGGCTTGACATTGAGCGAAACCATCAGGGTTGCTGAGGGCAGGGGAAAATGGAGTACGCTGGTTAAACGGTCATCTGTGGTGCCCCAAAGACCTATTAGTTACGGGATAGAATAGGATAGGATTAAGATAGGATAGGTAGAATACATTTAAAGCAATGGGGAAAACAAACAAACTGTTTTCCAGCTCAAGAACTGCTCAATGCACTGACAAGATTTCAAGATTTCAAGATTTCAAGATTTAATCCCATTAATCGCCCCTTTTGGGGTGTGGAGGATACAAAAACATAAGCATAACAATCATAAAGCGGTTGTTAAAAAAATTAAAAATAAAATAAAAATAACAGCAACATTACTAACATTCAACTTTAACATGTACAACAATAACATTTTGCTAATATTGTTAATATTATTAGTATACGCCCTTTCCTAATTTTATAAATTTACTCAATTTTAGTAACACATGTTTTCTTGATCTGGGAATAGCGACAAATACACGATTTACTGAATTTATTCAGATTTTATATACCTACTGTCGTTGTGTAGTATAAATGGTGTATGATTGTGTCAAGCGCGGAGAGCACAACTACTTGTACTGTGGTTGTGATGCGGCGCTATATAAATCTACATTTATTATTATTATTATTATTATTATTATTATTATTATTATTATTATTATTATTATTATTATTATTATTATTATTAAAATCAAGCTCACCGAGGCGCCCATGCATGTGCGAAACGTATCGCATCTAATGCCCTTCCGCTTGTGACAGTCGGACATACACCTGTTTCAAGGAACAATAATAACATTGAAACAAAGTTTATCGCCCGATGAACAAACATTTTCAAAAATTGCAATCAAATTCATGTGGTAATAGGAAATTGCACAAAGAGATCACTGATTTGCAGTACGAATCTCTATGTCTCTGTCTATCTCTCTTTCTCTCTCTCTCTCTGTCTCTGCATTCATCTCTCTTTTTCTCTCTATCGCTCCCCCCACCCTCTCTCCCTCTCTCTGCACACCTCCCTCGCTCTTCGCTCTATCAGCCTGACCGCAGTTAAGCCGAGCATGGCTGTAACCCGTGTGACTGATCCTATCCTTTGGCTACAAGGGTTGGTGTGTGCGTGTCTGTTGTGTATTTGCCTGAGCGTTACCTCTTGGAGACCTGCCCTACATGCCGGATTAGGTGCCTCGCACTGGAACTATATACACTTGGACACTTTCCATTACAGGGCAAGGATATATTTCACAGATCTCCGATTCGGGTCTATTTTAAAAGAACTCGAACAGGCCCTACCGGTGAATGGATGTGTGTATCTAAAGAACTCGGATTGGGGTCTACATCAAGAACTCCAAGAGGCCCTTCGGGTTTAGTAGGTCTGTTATCTAAAGAGCTCGGATACTGGAGTGAATTCTTCCTGTTCGTATCGCGAGGTACGTGCAGTGATTATTTCACCCTACATTTAAAAAAAATAATATATTTTCACGAATGACCTTTGAATTAAATAAAATGTTTTATAAATTTCTTATGTTTTTAATGTTTAATTTGTATTTTAAACTTCCTGATTTTATCTAAATCTTAGTTTATATTTTGTGAGGTGATTTTGAAGTGAATTTCTATTCATTTTGCATGTGAGAAGTGCACTTAAAAGCATTCTTTCATCCCCAGTTTTCTTAGAGATCTAAAACCTATTTAGAACCCAGGCAGCATAGCTTTTTTTTTCTTTCTGTTTTACATTTATTTTTAAAGAATATTTTATAGTCGTTTAGATAGATTTCTATTTCGATCTATGATAGATATCTGCCGATTTTTAAAGAATTGTATATGTTTTTTTTTTAGGTTTTGCCTTGCGTGTGTGTGTGTATGTGTGTGTGTGATTGCTTTTGTTTGTGTGTGCGTGTGTGTGTGCGCGTTGCGGTGGCGGTTCAATGTACGTGAGAAAGTGGGGGTGATACAGTTAGAATCTTAAGTTTCATTTTATTTTAATGATCAGTTTTTTTTTTAATTTTTGTTTTATTTTAAATTTTATATTTCCGTACATTGCACAGTGATCGCTTTGTGTTTCACGATGAGGACAGTACATGAATTAGTATTGGTATTTAGTATTCGTGTCGCGTAGTTTGTTGTGCTTTAGCAACACCATTTCAATTATTGATTTGTCTAAATCCAGCCAGCCGTAACTTTGAATTTTTAAATCGAGAGAGAAAGCGAAACCGCTGAAATGGATTTGGAAGTGACATTTAAAACAAAAGCTCTCCTGGCTTATACTGGTTATGGCAAATCCAATAAGTTAAATATTTAATTTTATTACTATTACCAAGCTGAAATAAAAAGAATTTGCTTTGGTTACCCAGCTACAAACGAACACAGGTAGGGCTTATTCAACATGTGTTTAGAAGCGTGAGCCTGTCTGTTAAGCTAATGGAAAGATTTCTCGTCCCCCCTCCCCTTTTCAGTTTGTAGGAGGAATGGGCCATTGTTATTATTAGGGACTACTCTTTTCTCAGGATCAGTACAACTTATGTTAATCTGATGAATAAAATTTGATACAACAACAACAATCTCAGGATCAGGACCAGTTTCATGCGAGCCCGGTCCTGATTTGGCTCGGAAGAGTCCGCTGGACCTAAAGCAATAATAATGTAATGTAATGTAATGTTCATGCGAGCGGTGCCCACAGTTCTGTCTTCTTTGGCTGTCTTACTTTTAATAGGAGTTCCCGGTACGCGCTGCTGAAAAGTCTCAAGTCACACACACACACACACACACACACACACACACACACACACACACACATCTAGAGAGCAATATTTGGGACTGAAAAACAAACAAAGCAAAATAAACAAAACAAAACAAAAATCGGTAATGGTCTTAATTGAGTACCTCTGGCGGATTGAGTTAGATCCTGAATCGACCAGCGCCTTGAGCAGCTGTTGAGCTGAAATATAAAAGTGAAAAAAAATTTCTTCCCGTTGTTCTCAGATCCCGAACTTAGGTTCCTGGCATTTTGTTTTTGTCCAAAAGGTTCAGGAATCTAATGTCGGTATCTGAGAACCTCCATAAAAGTTTTTCAACCTCCACGAGCCTTCTAATTTAGACAGGTCATAAGATAACCTTTTTTTTTTTTCGTGTACATGTTACATTTGTAAATACTTTCGTGCTGCCGCCATTGTAATTGCGTCGTATGAGACAAATAAATTAAGTCCTATTGTATTGTATTGTATTGTATTGTATTGTATTGTATTGTATTGTATTGTATTGTATTGTATTGCATTGTATTGTATTGTATTGTATTGTATTGCAGTGTACTGCCCTGCATTGCATTGTATTGTATTGTATTGCAGTGTATTGCATTGCATTGTATTGTATTGTATTGTATTCCATTGTATTGTATTGTATTGTATTGCAGTGCATTGCATTGTATTGTATTGCGACATTCATAATAATAGAATGGATTCTGGGGTATTCTTCGAGATCTCCTCCTAAAGTTCCACTCTTTCATGAGTGGGACGGGACAGCATCTTCCTTGCTTTGTCTGTAACTACGGACCCGACGTTTACCTCTTAAAAGGCCCCAAATGGAAAGCGTTGGTTACTTTTGACCAAAATGGGTTTAATCCTAAAATTCGCGTTGTTTCACAATTGATGACCAACAACACCAATGGCATCAACACGGACATCAAAGTCCAAGGCCAATTACTCAACACAGTGCATAGCTTCAAATATTTAGGAGCCATTGTATCAGACAATGGGTCCCGACAGGAAGTCCTCTCCAGGATCGCACAAACAACTGCTGCCCTGACAAGGCTGAAGCCCATTTGGAAAGACAGGACCATCAGTCTACATTCCAAAGTAAGACTGCTGCGCCCCCTTGTCATCTCCATCTTCCTATATGCTTACGAAGCATGGACCCTCACAGCAGATCTACAACGAAGAATACAAAACATGGAGAGGAGGTGCTACAGAAGACGTCTGGGCATTTCCTATACCCAACACATCACCAACGACAGACCATCACACAAGCCATTGGACAACACGATGACCTGTTCACAATGGTGAAGAAAACGGAAACTCCGATGGTATGGCCACGTCACGAGATCATCAGGCCTTGCAAAGACCATTCTTCAAGGCACAGCGCAAGGAGGTAGAAGAAGAGGGAGATCGAAAAAGAGGTGGGAGGACAACATTCGAGAATGGACTGGTTTGACACTGAGCGAAGCCATCAGGGCTGCTGTGGACAGAGAAAGATGGAGTATGCTGGTTAAACGGGGATATGTGGTGCCCTTACGACCTCCGGGTTACGGGACAGGATAGGATAGGATCACAATTAACAAAGATGAAGTTGGACTTCGTTTCTGCTCAAAGCAACCGCTACAGTTTGAATTGTCCATTTCTGTTTTGGCATGGAGTTATTTCCCCTGTTTCACGGTACAGCAATGCCGTAGCCCTGTGATCTTTGACCCTTGACCCTAGTTTTTGAATGTTTTCGCGATGAGATTTACTCACAATTTTAAGTAATATACTACCAATTCCTGCCCTGCTGTAATATGATTTCGGGGATTTCATGCTTAAAGGATCCATTTCCGCACATCGTGTTATTTTTCTAAAATAGATTTTAATCCCCTCTCCACCCGTGAGCAACGGTCTCAATGAAAAAATTCATTATTCAAATCAGATAAAAACTATTTGTTGAGTGCCTGCGCAAGACTATCTCAACGAAACCTTGGGCATGGAGCCTGCACAATAACATGGCTTCTCAGAGATCATGACCGAGGATCTCTTTGTACAGCTGTTCAAGAGTCTTGTACGCCCGATCCTGGAGTATGGACACTCAGTATGGCAACCTTACCACAAGATACTCTGTACTGACGTGGACGATGTTCAGCGTAGAGCCACCAAACTACTCTTTTCCTTGAAGGAAAGATTGGCGAAGACGTAGCTACCGAGTTTGGAGCATCGTCGCAAGAGAGAAGATATGACTGACCCTTACACGTATGTACATCACGTTTACAGCACAGACAGACAGACCAGTCCTGGAGTTCTCCAGACGTGGAGATACACGATGTCACAATTGGAAATTGACTAAAATCACACTGCAGACTTAACCTCCGCAGCAACTTCTTCTCGAACATAAGTTCTGGGAGTTCTGTGTGAGCTCGTATGCCTCCAATAGACTGTCTAGTAGTTATTAACAGTAATAATATAAACATTTGAGAATTGACGTTTGAATTTTCTGTGTTTTTATTTTATATCAAATGCCATGACATTGTGTTGGATTATACTAATTGAACCAATGAAGAGGCCTTTGACCTTCAACATTGAAATGATCAAGTATCAAGTATAAATATGCATGGATAGATAATTCCTTCACCGAGTTTAATCTTTTGTATAATTATTGATGCTTGTCACCTTCCCATAATTGAGGATTAGTTGTGTTCTTTTTCAAAAGGAGAAATGTGCTATTCAAATCAAATACTATTTTTTTGAAACTAAGCAGTGCAATGTAAGACTAATTCGACAAAATCATTTCGGATTAGGTATCGCCATAATATGCCTTCTCCGAGTTCATGCTTGGGCCAATATTACACTGCGTTCATTTTCTGTTTTTATAGACTTTAGTCACGTCACCACGTATATATCAAGGAATAGAGAATTGCCCATTGTCCAACGTGTACATAGTTTTTGAATGGGGCGCCCAGGAATTGGCCAATGTTTGGTCTTGGCACAAAAGAAAGTGTAGAATATCAGTACTCACAGCTTAGAACGCAGCCATTTGTGTAATATATTTTAGTGTACAGACTATCTTATCCAGTGTATATAGGTCTGTCCTTCTTGTTGTACTCATACAGTCCGCACCCAATCTGAATGTCTGAGTATCTTGGGCTCTAGACCTCTTTTTCAATAACTAAACAAAGTTCCGTCCAATCTGTTAGGAGACTTTTACCTTCATACGACGCCTCAACGGTGTCCCGATATTCATCATTGTCACAGTACACCCCTAACAAGAAGTTCCAGTGTGGCCTCGAACATGCAGGTTCTTAAGCTACAATTTTGGGAAACTCGAGAAGGTGGTAGACAGCTTCAATCTATCAGCCATTGTACAACTTCCAGCAATCTACTACTCCCATCTCCGATATGGCGACTGTGAAAAGCAATAATGTTAAAAAGTTGAAAATATGTCAGAAGCCCATCTGCACTGTTCCACAATGCGCTGTTGTTTGTTTGTTTCTTTTTTTTTTGATGGGGGTACAATTATAATTATTTTTATTTATCCATTTAATTAATTAATTAATTAATTAATTAATTAATTTTAAATTTGCCTCCGTCCACATTCTTTATTGTTCCGATCCAAATTTGTATCCTTTTTCGTCATTCTTTAATTTACCGATTTCCAATCTCTCTTTTTACTAAACTCTATTATGTTAAAGCTTCCCTTCGCTACCTGTGTACGTGGCATTTCAGCATTCTTTGATTACAATGCTGTACCGTTGCTTCAAAATTCAATACTGTTCCATTCCACCTCTCTCTCGCTTCGTTCTACATTCTGTAATTGTACAAAGCCAACATTCCTACTTCGTCTTTTTATTTTCTTGTAATGTTCCAAACAATAATAGTTTATAACGCTATAGTGGCGAGAAAACTAAAAATGTCTACTTCCAAGACTAATTCACTCCCTTTACCTTCCTCCCCCCTCTTCACTTTCCACCCCTATCTCCTCCCCTGCCTTCCCAGTTCTTTCATGATTCAAACCCACTTTTTGGCTCCTTCCTTTAAACAGGGTGAGCGTGTGGTCGCGACACCGACTGTTAGTCGAAAAGAAATTTGACTTTGAATGGTAGGAAACAGATTTGTATGAAGGGTATAAGGTGTTAAAGTTTGGTGTTAGCGGACATTGAATTCCAGTACCCCTTTGGGTCATGGCATGTTTGACAGAAAATAAAGAAAAGGGGTACAGAAAGGAAGGAGAGAGAGAGAGAGAGAGAGAGAGAGAGAGAGAGAGAGAGAGAGAGAGAGAGAGAGAGAGAGAGAGTGCATGTGTACAGTCTACCCAGGCCCAGGGAAGACTCAAGACTCCCCCCCTCCTCCCATCCCTCTCTCTCTTCCCCTTCGCTCTCTCTCTCTCTCTTTCTCTCTCTCTCTCTCTCTCTCTGTATTATTGTAGGTGTAGAGAGAGGTGTGGTGAAGGTGAACATGCCACAGGGCAGTTATTGGTTGTGTACATATGGAGGTTGTGTTTGTACATATGGAGGTTGTGTTTTGTACATATGGGAGTTGTGTTTTGTACATATGGGAGTTGTGTTTTGTACATATGGGGGTGGGAGTAGGAGGAGAAGGGTGGAGGTTGGGTAGGGGGTGGAGAGCAGTTTGAGGTGGGGTTTACACATACATTGAAAATATGTGCACGTTGTGTGAGTGGGGGAAGGTCATGGAGCTGGAGAGAAGTGAGGAATCGCTTATGATTGATGATGATGATGATGATGATGATGATGATGATTATGATAGAATTAATACTTATACCAATACTACTAATAATGAAATTCATAATGATAATGATAATAGTAATAATAATGATGATGATGATAGTATTACTACTACTACTACTACTACTACTACTACTACTACTACTACTACTACTACTACTACTACTACTGCTACTACTACTACTACTACTAAAATTGATAATGATAATGATACTACTACTACTACTACTAAAATTGATAATAATAATAATAATAATAATAATAATAATAATAATAATAATAATAATAATAATAATAATAATAATATAAGGGTACCACAGGCTTTTTATTCAATCAAACTCAAAGTGCGGTGCTCTGAAGAGATTGCTATTACAGAAGATGGAAGAGAAACCAATTTTTATATAACGAGACTGCTTCACCCACCTACAAAAGCCGATTGAGAGAGAGAGAGAAATATAACTCGGGAATAAGTTGCGGGGGTAGGGAGGAGTAAGTAAGAGATTATGTTGAAAAGGGCGGGGGTGGATTTCCCAAAGGAAGGGGAAGCGAAGAGCTATTAGTGTTTTGAAGAAGAAAAAAAAAACCGCAACCGATCATCAGATCAGTTGAACGTTCCGTGGATTGGATTACACGTCATAACCAAAACAGCGTCTGAAATAGATCGATCGACTGCTTTTCCAGGTGGTCTAATTACTTACGGTGAATGTTATATCCCTGTGTAAACTCAGCGCCTACTTTCCCTTTCAAGCGCGCTGAGCAGATCTTTGAGCTGGAAAATGCGCTATTTAAAATCAGCGAACAACGTAAGCTCAATTATTTACCTTGCCAGAGAAAATGAAATTCGAACACTTCTTTTAAAATGGAAAGTTTGCATTGTTTGGGAAACTCGATCGATGCGGATAAGTGCTTCTTGGGCTGATTTTGAGAAAGTCTCTCTCTCTCTCTCTCTCTCTCTCTCTCTCTCTCTCTCTCTCTCTCTCTCTCTCTTCTCTCTCTCTCTCTCTCTCTTCTCTTCTCTCTCTCTCTCTCTCTCTCTCTCTCTCTCTCTCTCTCTCTCTCTCTCTCTCTCTCTCCCTCTCTCTCCCTCGGCTTCTGCCACCTATAATAATATGAGTAGTTAATGTACCAGTTACAATCAATTAAAGTCTTTTGTGCGTTGGTTTATTAGCAATAGGTCGTCGCATAAAGACCGAAGGCCCCGTTTACACGCCAAAATAAAATTAACGTATGTAGGAAAAAAATGAGTTCCGTTTTCTGGAACAATTACGCCTTATTTTTGCGTATTGCATGCTGTTGTTCAATAAATTATTGCTTCTGAGTCAATGGACACAAACAGTAAGACAAGATAACACGTACAGAATGAAATATTCTACAACCTATTTAATTACTCACTCACTCAGTTCCCTGACTTGTGGGGTCGTCGTGAATGAACGACGACATGCACGGAGATCCTTCTCCTCTCTGCTCTCTTTCTACAATTGTTTAAAGATAATAATGAAGATGTTGGTTTGATTGTGTGTGCATGTGTGTGAATGCATGTGTGTGTGTATGATTTATATGATTTCCAAGTTAAGGTCAAAGGTTTTTTACTAAGTTAATTTTTAAGGGACAGATTGGAAAATTAGACTTATTAATTAGTCTAAAATTTTTATCCCTAATAAAAAAAAGTTAAAAAGTTTTCAAAAGTTTCTGTCAGTGACCAAAGAGGCATTAAACGCCGAAAGTGGATTCTCTATATCAAAGCGGTTGTGTCACGTCACCCGGTTGGGATCAGTGACTTCAGCTCAAACAGCGAGTGAAGGGATTCAAACTCAACTAAAACATTAACACAAAGACCAGATGAAACAGTTACACTCTTTTATTCAACACACAGAGGAATATGGCAAATCTAACCCTACTCCAACCCTTAACCGATCCCCAAACCCCCAATAATTAACAATCAATTACCTCCCTTGACTAATTCACAACCCCTCTATACACTGGACCGAAAGTGCCAACACAAACAATGGATATAACAAATATGATAATAAAGATGAAGTATTATACTAATGGCTTGTGCATACAATCACTAAGATTAGAAAGAAATGTATTTAATTAATATCAAACCCTTTACATAAACAAACAAATGACAAGGGTCTGAGACTCTTGGCGTTTGCCAGATACAACAATCTGACACTGGCAAACACGCTTGGTCTCCACAAAAAATCCAGACGATGGACATGGCACAGTCCTGCGGGGAGCATCACAACCAAATCGACTACATCATGGTCAAGAAACGCTTCAGATCAAGCATCAACATTGGCAGGACACGCACTTTTCCAGGAGCAGACATCGGAAGTGACCACGATCTCGTGATGACGTCTTTCCGGCTCCACTTGAAGAGAGTAAACACAGAAAAGTGCACTAGACTGAAGTTTGACCTGGACAAACTGCAAAACCCGAAGGTGGCAGAACTATTTCAGGCCACAATTGGAGGGAAATTTGCACCACTGCTCATTTTGGGAGCTGGTGAAATAGATGTCAACACCATGACCACCACCTTCAACTCAGCTGTGACCGATGCCGCCACGGAGATCCTTGCAAAGCACCGGCCAAAGAAGAAGCTGTGGATCACATCTGAACTTTGGGACCTGTGTGATAAACGAAGAGAGATGAAAAAGAAAAAGAACACCTCAGAGGGAGATGATGCCTACCGAAAAATCAACAATGACATCCGAAAAGGCATGTGCACAGCAAAGGAGAACTGGATAGAAGATCAATGCCAGGAAATAGAGAACAGTCTAAACAAGAACAACAGCAAGAAGGCCTACCAGACTGTGAAGCGGCTGACAAGTGCTAAACAGCCCAAGGTCTTCACGATCTAAAGCAAGTCTGGCTTATGCCTTACAGAAGAACAAGAAGTCTTGGACATATGGACAGAGTACTGCTCTGACCTTTACAACCACACACCAAACGGAAACCCATCAATTCTAGCATGTCCTGAGAACAGATAAAAAGAAGAAATTCTCCCAATTCTCCGAGAAGAAGTTGAGGCAGCAGTGCAATCGCTGAAGAAGGGGAAGTCAGCGGGAGTGGACAACATACCCGCGGAACTGCTTCAAGCAGGAGGAGATGCGATGATTGATGCACTCACTATTATCTGTAACAAGATCTGGCAGAGTGGGAAGTGGCCTGCACCATGGACCCAGTCGCTTGTCATCACTCTTCCCAAAAAAGGTAACCTTCAGGAATGTGAAAATTACCGCACCATCAGCCTCATCAGCCATCCCAGCAAGGTCCTCCTGAAAATAATACTCAACAGGTTGAAACCCCAAGCTGAACAAATCATAGCTGAAGAACAAGCAGGATTCAAGGCAGGGCGAAGTACCACTGAACAGATTTTCAACCTCAGAATAATCTGTGAGAAATACCTACAGCACCAACAACATCTATATCATGTGTTCGCAGACTTCAAAAAGGCATTTGACCGAGTCTGGCATACAGCTCTGTGGGCAACCATGAGAGTGTACAACATCAGCCCTAAAATTACTGAAGTCATCAAAAGTCTGTATGACAAGGCTACCAGTGCAGTCCTCCACAACAGCGCCATCGGAAACTGGTTCAGAACAACAATCGGTGTGCGTCAGGGATGCCTACTCTCTCCAACACTCTTCAACATCTTCCTAGAGCGCATCATGTCAGAGGCCCTTGAAGATAACGAAGGCACAGTCAGCATAGGGGAAAAGCAATCTCCAACCTTCGTTTTGCGGATGACATTGATGGATTGGCTGGAGAGGAACAAGAACTTGAGCAGCTGGTACAGGGGCTTGACACCACCTCCACAGCCCATGGAATGGAAATAAGTGCAGAGAAGACCAAAATGATGACCAACAACACCAATGGCATCAACATAGACATCAAAGGCCAAGGCCAATCCCTCAACACAGTGCATAACTTCAAATATTTAGGATCCATTGTATCAGACAATGGGTTCCGACAGGAAGTCCTGTCCAGGATCGCACAAACAACTGCTGCCCTGGCGAGGTTGAAGCCAATTTGGAAAGACAAGACAGGACCGTCAGCCTACATTCCAAGGTAAGACTGCTGCGCTCCCTTGTCATCTCCATCTTCCTATACGCTTGCGAAACACCATCACACCACATCTACAACGAAGAATACAAAGCATGGAGATGAGGTGCTACAGAAGACTTCTGGGCATTTCCTATACCCAGCACATCACCAACGACGAAATCCGACAGACCATCAAACAAGCCATTTGACAACACGATGATCTGCTCACAGTGGTGAGAAAACTGAAACTCCGATGGTATAGCCACGTCACCAGATCATCAGCTCTTGCAAAGACCATCCTCCAAGGCACTGTGCAAGGAGATAGAAGCAGAGGGAGACCGAAAAAGAGGTAAAAAGAACCTATGATACTCTTTATTTAAAACGAAAAAATCACAGTCCAATAAATGGGGAACACATTGATAAAACAAATGTTCTTTGTAGATTTTAGTCGCACGACACCGGAGCGTATAGGTAAGTACTGGGCGCTGACACCAGCGAACCGGTCGATGGTAAGGGGAAAATAATAGGGTCACACTTTGACCTATCCAGGATTCAAACCTAGGACCTTTCGGTTACTAGTAAGCCGCTCTACCAACTGAGCTGCCCGACGGCGAACTTGTTTTTTCCAACCTAGTTCCAGTCACTTTCCCGAAAAAGGCAATTACCGAAGTCGAACGAAGCTCTCCGAGTCGAGCGAAGCTATCCGATGTTTTACGAACGAATGCTGGCAGGACTACGTGAAACCACAGGCTTGGAAGCCTCGTCTTTCGTAGGCCTCAATTACATACTATACTACTACGTACGTATTTAGGAGTTTACAAAGACAAAAGAAAAGACTTCAGAGCCTGTGGTGAAACATCCGTGCATAAAAATAGCCGCTGCTAGATCTAATTCTATTTCGATCTGCACAGCTTCAAGCTCAAGTCGAGATTTGCATTTTGAAGCAGTTAGTATTATTATTATTATTTTATGATGAATAATATACTGACACAATTAGTAATAAGGAGTAAAAGTAATACATAACACATAAAGCACACATACAACGATTTCACATCTATATCAACAATAAAACCATGACAAAACTTCAAAGCGCTATGGATACGTTGATGTCACTTCAGCACAACAAGGCAAAGCAAGTTTATAATGGTCTCAAAAAACAGTGATATTTTTATTGCAAGCACCAAAGCAATTATTTATTTAACTAATATTATTCTTTTTAACTGATACAGTAAATTTGTTATATGTATTTCAATTATATGTGTTGTAATGAGAAACACGTATTAAAAAAATGTTGCGTGGCGGGCGGAAATTTCTATAAAATCATCTGAAAACTTTTTTAAATCTATAACAAAAAATAACCAGTGACACCATCTGAATATTTCGGGTTACACCCAACTTCAGCAAAAACAAACAAAACGTCACTGACCATATTTACACCATTGAGCACGCACAGCAGCACACTATTCTTTTATTTTGTTTAAAGTAGGAATAATAATAATAATAATAATAATAATAATAATAATAATAATAATAATAATAATAATAATAATAATAATAACAACAACAACACACAAACAAAACAAATAAATAAATTAAAAATTTAACTAAATAACTATACTACTACTACTACTACTACTACTACTACTACTACTACTACTACTACTACTACTACTACTACTTGGGAAGTTGTGGTCTCGATTTTGTGGTCCTGATTCGGCTCTTTGCAGTCCGCTGGACTCTGTAAGCAATGAATAACTAATAAGCTTGTTAAACATGTAGGCACTCTGCTCCATCATCTTCATTATTATTATTATTATTATTATTATTATTATTATTATTATTATTATTATTATTATTATTATTATTATTATTATCATTATCATCATCATCATCAGCAGCAGCATTATTATAATTATCATCATCTCTTTCATCATCATCATCATCATCCATATCATAATCATCATCATCATTATCATTATCAGCATAATCATCACCATCATCATCATCATCATCATCATCATCATCATCATCATCATCATCACCTTCTTCTTCTTATCTTTCTTCGATAACAAAGAACGTTCGCATTAAAAATAACTATCAAAAACCGGGTCTAAATTAGGAAAGGAATTTGTGATTACAGTGTAACGTGAATGTAGCAAAACCCAGACTTGTGAACACTTGATACAAATTAAGTTTATGTCAGCCAAAATATTTCAAGGCCACAATGCTTGATTTCGTCACACCAATTCCCCAGCAGCTGAGTAAGTCTTTTGCTTTCACCAATATTGGTACAATAGAAAAATCCAATGCCTGTGTACCCATAACGGGTGATGAATCAACATTTAACTTCCCTGAAGCTGAGGTCATCACTACGACAGTACGAGTGACGTAAGAGAAAGCTCGGGCGGCTTGATTTAGATCCTGTATCGGCCAGCGTCTTGAGCAGCTGTTGAGCTGGTAAAGCAAGTTGTGGAAAGAGATTGCTGTGACTCAGCTGCCTTAAGTGAACGATTAAGCTTTTTCGATTTGCATTGTCTTAAAGGAAACAGGACTTAATTTAAGCCTATTAGATTTGGAATACTCCTAATGATTTCTCTTGAAACACTTTGTTCTCATCCCTTCCTTGTTTTTGTCTCGTGCGGCTTGGGTTAGAAGGAAGGAAAAACGAGGCTTTACGTCCTATATTTTACAAAAAGTTAAGGACAATAAAATTGGGCTAAAAAGCCCTCATCATACATATTTACCAGACCATTTGGTCTGGCTCAGAATAACTTGGGTTAGATCCTGTATCGACTGCGTTTTAAGCATCTTTTGAGCCCTGAAAGGCGCTATATTATGACGATTAAATAAATAAATCAACAATGGTAGTGTGCGGCCTGAGGGCAATATTTTGATCCATAACTCTAACAATACTTTAAATGAAAGTGTGTTTTAGATAGTTGCAGCTATATATGATGATATAACACATCCTGCATTGTTGGGCCACAGTTTTCTATCATATAGATACCAGCTTTATAGAACATAACTTCATACAAAACATTCGAAAAATATAATTATAATTAATTTAAAAAGGCAGAAAAGCAGAATTTATGTTTGAAGAATATTTCGTGTTCCAATAATTTCATCCTACTACTACTACTACTACTACTACTACTACTACTACTACTACTACTACTACTACTACTACTACTACTACTACTACTACTACCATTCCAATTAAGACTAACAGTTACTTTCAAAAACAAGGGCCAAACGAGGAAGGGAAATTGTGATTACATTGAATCGTGAAAGTTGGAAAAGCCGGACTTGTGGACACTTGACAACGGTCACAATGCTTGACCCCATCTCTTCTTCTTGAGGGCGAGAGAGAGAATGTTGGGACTCAACTGGCTTAATGAACGATAGTTGCATTAGCTTAAAGTAAGAACTTACTATAGAAAACATCAAAATAGTCATAATACAGTCAAGGGGCGAACGTATGTGACTTAGGTACGAGACTATTGAGGTCACCGAGGGTTTTCTCCGGGCACTCCGGTTTCCTCCCTCCCTTCAATAATGGTACAGGATGCAGTCAATATAAAAATTTCAAAAAAAAAAATTCGACTTTCTTCCGTCTTCTAAGAGCGATCTCCCTGCCTTTACACCACCTGTTTGAGTGATGTATGTGGATTTGTTGTGTGTGAAGGTAAATGAGACAGGTGAGCGTGTATGTTGGTATAGATCGCCGCGCTTTGAGCCTTGGGGAAAGGCGCGTACATAGCATCCTGTATTATTATTATTATTATTATTATTATTATTATTATTATTATTATTATTATTATTATTATTATTATTACTAAGAATTCTGTATGACCCCAATGAAGTACTAATACAGCACATTATAAGCACAAAAAAACAAAGAAACACAACGTCATCCACACAAAACCAACACTATCCTATCCTATCCCGTAACCCGAAGGTCGTTGGGGCACAATAGATAATCGTTTGACCAGCGTACTCCATCTTTCTCTGTCCTCAGCAACCCTCATGGCTTCGCTCAGTGTCAAGCCAGTCAATTCTCGAATGTTGTCCTCCCACCTCTTTTTCTGTCTCCTTCTTCCGGCCTCCTTGCACCGTGCCTTGCAGGATGGTTTTTGTAAGGCCTGATGCTCTGGTGACGTGGCTATACGTTTCTTATATTTTAAGCATGTCATCATGTTGTCCAATGGCTTGTGTGATGGTCTGTCGGACTTCATCATTGGTGATGTGCTGAGTATAGGAAATGCCCAGAAGTCTTCTGGAGATGATACAATGGTTCCTAAACGTTTAAAGCTATGCACTGTGTTGAGGGATTGGCCTTAGACTTTGATGTCCATGTTGATGTCATTGGTGTTGTGGGTCATCATTTTGGTCTTCTCATCACCTATTTCCATTCCATGGAAGAGTACATGCTTTATAAATACATCTCAACACACCATAACCTGTACAGCCAATGCACTAATATCTAATTCATCACAACATTGCTAACATGGTCACCTGTCATCACACAACATTGCTAACATGGTCACCTGTCATCACACAACATTGCTAGCAAGGTCACCTATCATGATTGTGTGATGATAGGTTACAGTACATGATTATTGCTTTAGATCCAGCGGACTCTTCCGAGCAAAATCAGGACCAGTGTGATGATAGGTGACCATGTTAGCAATGTTGTGTGGTGACCATACTAGCAATGTTGATAGATGACCATGCTAGCAATGTTGATAGGTGACCATGCTAGCAATGATGATAGATGAACACGCTAGCAATGTTGATAGGTGACCATGCTAACAATGATGATAGATGACCATGCTAGCAATGCTGATAGATGACCATGCTAGCAATGTTGATAGATGACCATGCTAGCAATGTTGATAGGTGACCATGCTAGGTGACCATGCTAACAATGATGATAGGTGACCATGCTAACAATGATGATAGGTGACCATGCTAGCAATGTTGATAGGTGACCATGCTAACAATGATGATAGATGACCATGCTAGCAATGCTGATAGATGACCATGCTAGCAATGTTGATAGATGACCATGCTAGCAATGTTGATAGGTGACCATGCTAGGTGACCATGCTAACAATGATGATAGGTGACCATGCTAACAATGATGATAGGTGACCATGCTAACAATGATGATAGGTGACCATGCAAACAATGATGATAGATGACCATGCTAGCAATGTTGATAGGTGACCATGCTAGGTGACCATGCTAACAATGATGATAGGTGACCATGCTAACAATGATGATAGGTGACCATGCTAGCAATGATGATAGGTGACCATGCTAGCAATGTTGATAGGTGACCATGCTAACAATGTTGATAGGTGACCATGCTAACAATGATGATAGGTGACCATGCTAACAATGATGATAGGTGACCATGCTAACAATGATGATAGGTGACCATGCTAGCAATGATGATAGGTGACCATGCTAGCAATGTTGATAGGTGACCATGCTAACAATGATGATAGGTGACCATGCTAACAATGATGATAGGTGACCATGCTAACAATGATGATAGGTGACCATGCTAGCAATGATGATAGGTGACCATGCTAGCAATGTTGATAGGTGACCATGCTAGCAATGATGATAGGTGACCATGCTAGCAATGTTGATAGGTGACCATGCTAGCTATGTTGATAGATGACCATGCTAGCTATGTTGATAGGTGACCATGCTAGGTGACCATGCTAACAATGATGATAGGTGACCATGCTAACAATGATGATAGGTGACCATGCTAGGTGACCATGCTAACAATGATGATAGGTGACCATGCTAACAATGATGATAGGTGACCATGCTAGCAATGTTGATAGGTGACCATGCTAACAATGTTGATAGGTGACCATGCTAGCAATGATGATAGGTGACCATGCTAACAATGTTGATAGGTGACCATGCTAGCAATGATGATAGGTGACCATGCTAGCAATGTTGATAGGTGACCATGCTAACAATGCTAATAGGTGACCATGCTAGCAATGTTGATAAGTGACCATGTTAGCAATGTTGATAGGTGACCATGCTAGCAATGATGATAGGTGACCATGCTAGCAATGTTGATAAGTGACCATGCTAGCAATGTTGATAGGTGACCATGCTAACAATGATGATAGGTGACCATGCTAGCAATGTTGATAGGTGACCATGCTAGCAATGTTGATAGGTGACCATGCTAACAATGATGATAGGTGACCATGCTAGCAATGTTGATAGGTGACCATGCTAACAATGATGATAGGTGACCATGCTAGCAATGTTGATAGGTGACCATGCTAGCAATGTTGATAGGTGACCATGCTAACAATGATGATAGGTGACCATGCTAGCAATGATGATAGGTGACCATGTTAGCAATGTTGATAGGTGACCATGCTAGCAATGATGATAGGTGACCATGCTAGCAATGTTGATAAGTGACCATGTTAGCAATGTTGATAGGTGACCATGCTAGCAATGTTGATAGGTGACCATGCTAGCAATGTTGATAGGTGACCATGCTAGCAATGTTGATAGGTGACCATGCTAGCAATGCTGATAGGTGACCATGCTAACAATGATGATAGGTGACCATGCTAACAATGTTGATAGGTGACCATGCTAGCAATGTTGATAGGTGACCATGCTAGCAATGCTGATAGATGACCATGCTAGCAATGTTGATAGGTGACCATGCTAACAATGATGATAGGTGACCATGCTAACAATGATGATAGGTGACCATGCTAACAATGATGATAGGTGACCATGCTAGCAATGATGATAGGTGACCATGCTAGCAATGTTGATAGGTGACCATGCTAACAATGATGATAGGTGACCATGCTAACAATGATGATAGGTGACCATGCTAACAATGATGATAGGTGACCATGCTAGCAATGATGATAGGTGACCATGCTAGCAATGTTGATAGGTGACCATGCTAGCAATGATGATAGGTGACCATGCTAGCTATGTTGATAGATGACCATGCTAGCTATGTTGATAGGTGACCATGCTAGGTGACCATGCTAACAATGATGATAGGTGACCATGCTAACAATGATGATAGGTAACCATGCTAGGTGACCATGCTAACAATGATGATAGGTGACCATGCTAACAATGATGATAGGTGACCATGCTAGCAATGTTGATAGGTGACCATGCTAGCAATGATGATAGGTGACCATGCTAACAATGATGATTGGTGACCATGCTAGCAATGGTGATAGGTGACCATGCTAGCAATGATGATAGGTGACCATGCTAACAATGATGATAGGTGACCATGCTAGCAATGATGATAGGTGACCATGCTAGCAATGATGATAGGTGACCATGCTAACAATGATGATTGGTGACCATGCTAGTATTGTTGATAGGTGACCATGCTAGCAATGATGATAGGTGACCATGCTAACAATGATGATAGGTGACCATGCTAACAATGATGATAGGTGACCATGCTAGCAATGATGATAGGTGACCATGCTAGCAATGATGATAGGTGACCATGCTAACAATGATGATTGGTGACCATGCTAGCAATGTTGATAGGTGACCATGCTAGCAATGATGATAGGTGACCATGCTAGCAATGATGATAGGTGACCATGACTAGCAATGTTGATAGATGACCATGCTAGCTATGTTGATAGGTGACCATGCTAGGTGACCATGCTAACAATGATGATAGGTGACCATGCTAACAATGATGATAGGTGACCATGCTAGGTGACCATGCTAACAATGATGATAGGTGACCATGCTAACAATGATGATAGGTGACCATGCTAGCAATGTTGATAGGTGACCACGCTAGCAATGTTTCACGTTAAACAACGACGGTAGATTGTAGCACTTGGATGGGTGGCCATGGTATAATAGACCATCATCAAACGACACAAACAGATTGAAGTCCACCCAGCTGTGAATGGGAACCAGGATGTGTTTACAACTGGGGTAGGCAAAGCAGCGAGGGAGAGGAAATAGTCACTGCCCTCACTTAGCTGTCAATGGGTACAGGATGTGTTTACAACTGGGGAAGGCAAAGCAGCGAGGGAGAGGAAATAGTCACTGCCCTCACTTAGCTGACTTAGAGAAAAGAGAGGCCACAATGGTTTCTATATTCTGTTAGAGGCTCAGGTGTCTGGGGACTCCAATCTACTGAACGAACAAGCGAAGGCTTCCATATATTATTAATAGGTTCTACAACGCTGACATCCCACTACGGACCGCCTGTGGTGGTGTCATGCTTAGCAAGTCTTCAGTTGTATCGGGTTTTACTTCTCTATACGTCCTTGACGACTTCCTCTCTCTGAGTGAGCCATTATATGATACTTTTAGCGCCAGCAAACATTATTCTACGCTGTGCGAAGCATTTAGACTCTCTGCTCCGTCATCTTTATCATCATCATCATCATCATCATCATCATCATCATCATCATCATCATCATCATCATCATCATCATCATCATCATCATCATCATCATCATCATCATCATCATCATCATCATCTTATCAACAACAACAACAACATCATCATCATCATCATCATCATCATCTTCTTCTTCTTCTTCTTCTTCTTCTTCTTCTACTTCTTCTTCTTCTTCTTCTTCTTCTTCTTCTTCTTCTTCTTCTTCTTCTTCTTCTTCTTCTTCTTCTTCCTCTCCTTCTCCTCCTTCATCTACGTCCTCAATAACAAAGAACATTGGCATTCACAGTAACTATCAAAAAACGGGTCAGATCAGGAAGGGAATTTGTGATTACAGTGTAACGTCAATGTCGCAACAGCCGTCCTTGTGAATACTTGATACAAATTACGTTTATGCCAAATGATCTCACGGTCACAGTGCTTGATTTCTCCACACCATTTCCAGTGTAGCTGATTAGGTCTTCCGGTTTGACCATTATTGGTACCATAAAAAACACATTGCCTGTTTACCCAAAACGGTGATAAATAAACATTTAACTTCCCTGAGGCTGAATTCGTCACTACGACAGCACCGTGTTACTTAAGAGAAACCTCGGGCGACTTTATTTAGATCCTGTATTGGCCAGCGTGTTGAGCAGCTGTTGAGCTGGTAAAGCAAGTTGTGGAAAGAGACTGCTGTGACTCAGCTGCCTTAAGTGAATAATTAAGCCTTTTTCAAAGTGCATTGTCCTAAAGGAAGAAGGACTTAATATAAGTGTATTATATTTGGAATATTCTTAACGATTTATCTAGGAACACTTTGTCCTCATCCATTCCTTGTTTTTTTGTCTGGTGCGGCATGAGTTAGATCCTGTATCGACTGCAATCCAAAGCATCTTTTGAGACCGGAAAAGAGCTCTATTACCACGATTAAATAAACAAATCAACAATGGTAGTGGACGGTCCTATTACAACAATTTGATCCGGAACTCTAACAATAACTGAAATGAAAATGTGTTTATTAAGAGAGTTGCAGCTATATGTGGATGATATAACACATCCCGCTTTGTTGGGCCAAACGTTTCTATCACATAGCCATGAGCTTTAAACAAAATAACCTCATACAGAACATTCAAGAAGCTTATGTCATCATTATGACAGTCCATCCTCTCCTATTCCATCATTTTCTATCCCGTAACTCGAAACTAGATAGGCTAAATATTAGTAATTAGAATAGATATAGTTTATACATTTTTTTACGTATAAAACAAACAATAAAGGTCTAATAATTATATTTAGCTAGTGAGCTTCTTCGCTGCGCGAAGACTTACTTATAATATATAACGTAGATTAAGCCTATGTATACTGTAGAACAGTGTCTACTTGGTTCTAGGCAGGAAATGGGGACTGCTATTATTAACCTACTGCTGAGAACTAACAAAATGCAAATCAAGGAACGCAACTATTAAATATGGTCGATAATAATAAAGTATACCGTTGGGAAATGCTAATCTGTGTAAATCGAACAGAATTAGAAGCAACAGCGATCATTTTTAATGTCAACTAATCGTAGTCATGCAAGCATCATTTCGTAATACATCGGAGAGCTTCGTTCGACTTCGGTGATTGCCTTTTTGGGCGAATGACTGGAACTAGGTTGGAAAAAACAAGTTTGCTGCCCGACGCGGATACATTGATATAGGCCCATTTTATTATATGCGGAACTCTCACCTATCATAAGCTCACATCGTTTCGATTTAAAGGAAGATCACATGTTCGTTCGTACGGTGTTTTAGAAAAAAACGTTCGAGCGGCGAATTCGTTTCGCCACAGGTGCATTACACGTTGGGCTGATCCTCGATGGCGCTGCAGTAAATACCAGACAGCTTTTGTAGTATAAATAGAAGTGGACCAATTGAGTCCTCTCCAAGTCCCGAAATAGCAATCTGCATACTTTCACTAGAAACGTATGCAAACAAATGTGATAGCACCAAATTACACCCTTTGCACAACTAAAGTGACAAAAGATTACTCTTTCAACGGCGAAATCAATAAGCCCTACTAACTCTACTTGTCTTGAAATATCCTTACACCTATGGAAAATAGACTAATAAGGGCACCCTTCAAACCAGGTTATGAGTATATTTACTTGTTTGCTTATTATATTAGTTTGTGATATGTTGTATAGAATTACGCATGTGATTATATGTTTAAATAGTTACATAAATAAAATAATATCAGCCCTAATATAATAGTCCCGCAGCAAGAAGGAAAGTAGAAAACCGTTAGTTTTTGAACTTCCAAGAGGAAAAAACATTAACTGGTACAATATACTTATTGTTATGTAATACTTTTGACGTGTTTCAACAATGTTGTGCTTGCAGCTTGTTGCTATGAGAAGGATTGAATTTCAGACTGTTATTATGTTGTTATTAGTCCCGCAGTGTGGCGCATTCGTTTCGCCAAAGCGAAACTTGATGCTTGTTTGTTGTTTAGAATAATGTCTCCGGACACTGAGCATAGAGAGGACGTAAAGACGGCGTTTTGTTGATTTAAGATGACTTTCGAAGGTTCGCGTGAGGCAGCAGGAACTATAAATGCAACCGCAAAAAATGAGGAGAGGGCTTCGTCTAAGTGAAGACTCGTAGGATATGTTGCGATGGACCCGTAAGATGTGCGATGTAGTAAGGGGTTGAAGACGAACGCCAGCGCAGCCTTTTAGATGCCTAAGGGTGAGGCAGCCAGGGGTTAGAGCAGCCAGCAGCAAAGCGGTACGGCGCCTTACGGAGCTCAGTCCAAGGAACGTTAAGAGAAGCGAACACGAAATTTGAAGTCCGCAGTAACAACGACTATCCGAGGACTACGAGGCTAGGCCAAATAATTAAAATAATAATAATAATAATAATAATAATAATAAAAAATAAATTGCCATATCGCCAATGGTGGGTGTAGACGTTAAACCTCAATAATCATTGACAACGTCAAAAAATGGACGGGCATGACCATGTCCAGATACAAGCGCCTGTGTAGTCTCCTTAACTATAGACAGCAGTCAACAGGACACAATAGAGGAGGTTGACGTCTTCTGCCCTCAGGACTCCACCCCACCTCCACCCACCCAGTAGAAGAACTGAACTTAACTGAGTTGAGCTGGTCAGGAGATCTGCAATCTCAAGGGAAATATTACTCCTTGTTGTTGTCTGGCCAGCCCTTTCCTTGGGTTTTATGTCTTTCTGTATGGGCGTGTGTGTTTGTGTATGTGTGTATGTTTGTGTGTATGTGTATGTGTGCTTGCATTATCGATACAGTGGACACACCACAGTGTGAAGGATTCCGAATGTTGTGATTCAGTAACAGCCTCCGGCCATGACATCTTAGGTAAAGGTAAAAAGGTAAAGGTAGTCCCATAGCCTTGTGGCCGTAGGGGAGCGTGATGTAGGAGTGCATGACATCTTGCCAAGCGCTATTCCTAATTTCTAAATTGTTGAAAATGTTAGAAAAACGTGTTCAGCTGAAGAGTGCCTTTCTGGATTGGTGTTCCCCACAGCATAAACTGAAAGGAGACTACCCAGACGCTTGTATCTGGACAAGCGAGCGTTTATGCCTGTGACGCGTACCCCTTTGGTTATCTGTCATAGATAACCAGTGATAATAGATAACCAAAGGGAGATGCACTATAAACTATAACCACTTAATTTTATAACAACGATCTATAAACACTTACTTTCATCTATAAACACTTAATTTTATAACAACAATGATCTATAAATACCTACTGTTATCTATAAACACTTACGTTACTGTATAAACACTTACTTTTATCTATACACACTTAATTTTATAACAACACCGATCTATAAACACTACTTTTATCTATAATCATTTAATTTTATAACAAAAACGATCTATAATACTTACTTTTATCTATAAACTCTTACGTTTATAATGACGATCTATAAACACGTACTTTTATCTATAAACACTTAATTTTATAACAACAACGATCCACTGACGTCTGTAGAATATATTTTATAACACGTACAATGTATTTTATCTGTAGAATGCATTCGGGTCATTTTTTTTAAATGTCACATGCGACGTCTTATAACTGCTTCTCTCCCTTTGATTATTTTTAGTTTATAACGCTCTAAGCGACACAAAAGTGAATGCCGATAGAAAGGTCTCATAAAGGCAATATATGTCAAATCTTTTAAAAATAGCATTTTCAGTGACGCTGACTGTGAATAATTACCTCTGGCATCGTGTTGGGCGCAAATTAGGTGAAGGCAAGATTGATGTCATAAACCAGGTTGGGTCACTTTGAAGTGTATAAATTAGTCAACATCACGATCGAGTTGCTCCCCTTGGACCCCAGAGAGAGCAACAATGTGGAAAATAGTATAAAATTAATGTAGACCGCCAATGGTACTCGTAAAATAAATGCTCCAAATGCATTATACATTTTAAAAAATGCATTGTATTTATTATACAATTTATTTTATAGATATAAAATTTATTTGTGGTTATAAATAAGTGTTCATCGATCCAAGTAAGTCTTTATACATCGTTGTTATTATAAAATGAATTGTTTACATATAAAATTTAGTGTTTACAGATAAAATAAAATGTTTACAGATACAGTAGTTTTTCTGTATAATATTTACACACTGTGTGATGATCGCGTGCAATTTCTCTTCTATTTCGTAAAATGTAGTCTGTAGTTTAAAAAATATTACTTTAGCCTATAGCTATAAAAAGTGTCGTATAAAATGTATTTTTATAGCTATACAATTCATTTTATAATTATACAATATCTTTTATACAGGTAAATGCATGTTATATACTTGATGGGCCTGTTATGCATGCAATATTTTTCTACAAAGCATTCATAAAAAAACTCTTTAAATTCTGGTAATTATTCCAACTGGTTTAAAAACATTACGATAGGTATTTTAAAAAAATGAAACTGGTTAATCATTCCAAATAGTAGCAACTCTCTTTGAAGAAAAAAAAAACAAACAAATACAAACAAAACTTCCGAAGGTTAGTATTGCAATGCTGTACAAAGATTTTCCGTTCAGAGTTTCGGGTTCAGTCACAAAACGATGCTGCAAAAGAAAAATCTTTCCAATTTAGGTTGTCAATGCCATTCGTATCCTATCCTATCCTATCCGGTAACTCGAAGATCGTTGGGCCACCACACATGATCGTTTAACCAGCGTACTCCACCTTTCTCTGTCCTCAGCAACCCTCATGGCCTCGCTCAGTGTCAAGCCAATCCATTCTCGAATGTTGTCCTCCCGCCTGTATTTCATTCTCTCTCTTTTTCTGCCTCCTTGCACCGTGCCTTGCAGGATGGTCTTTGCAAGGCTTGATCTCTGGTGAAGTAGCCATACCATCGGAGTTTCCGTTTCTTCACTACAGTGAGCATGTCATCGTGTTGTCCAATGGCGTGTGTAATGGTCTATCGGACTTCGTTGTTGGTGATGTGCTGGGCATTAGAAATGCCCAGAAGTTTTCTGTAGCACCTCATCTCCATGCTTTGTATTCTTCTTTGTAGATCTGCTGTGAGGGTCCATGTATCGCAAGCGTATAGGAAGATGGAGATGACAAGGGAGCGCAGCAGCCTCACCTTGGAATGTAGAATGCTGGTCCTTTCTTTTCAAATGGGCTTCAACTTTTTCAGAGCAGCAGTTGTTTGTGCTATCCTCGAGAGAACTTCCTGTCGGGACCCATTGTCTGATACAATGGTTCCTAAATATTTGAAGCTACGCACTGTGTTGAGGAATTGGCCTTGGACTTTGATGTCCATGTTGATGCCATTGGTGTTGTTGGCCATCATTTTGGTCTTCTCTGCACCTATTTCCATTCCGTAGTCTCTGGATGTGGTTTCAAGCCTCTGTACCAGCTGTTCAAGTTCTTGTTCCTCTCCAGCCAATCCATCAATGTCATCCGCAAAACGGAGGTTGGAGATTGCTCGACCCCCTATGCTGACTGTGCCTTCGTGATCTTCAAGGGCATCTGACATGATCCGCTCTAGGAAGATGTTGAAGAGTGTTAGAGAGAGTAGGCATCCTTGACACACACCGATTATTGTTCTAAACTAGTTCCCGATGGCGCTGTTGTGGACGACTGCACTGGTAGCCTTGCCATACAGGCTTTTGATGACATCAATAATTTTAGGGCTGATGTTGTACACTCTTATGGTTGCCCACAGAGCTGCATTATACATTTCAAAATAAATAAATAAATACAATTTAAACTTGGACTAAGTCTCCACGTATTCTACGTCCACGTAAGGTGTTCAATCTAGGTAAGTCTGTCTGAGTTATGTAATATTTTTTACATTCTTTAACCAGCTTTGTTGTTCCTCTCTGTATCCTTTTTGCTTGTTTAAATTGAGTCTGACGGTATTTAAATTTATTTTTGGCATTATGTAGTATGATTATTGGAACCAATCGCTTGTCATCACTCTTTCCAAAAACAGTAACCTTCAGGAGTATGAAAATTACCGCATCATCAGCCTCATCAGCCATCCCAACAAGGTCCTCCTAAAAATAATACTCAACAGGTTGAAACCCAAGCTGAACAAATCTATATATTAATAGAGCAGCCTTTTCAGATCACGAGGGGCCGTTTTAGCCAACCAGCGGCTTTGTTGTGAAGTTAATTTTGAGCTTCAGTTGGCTCCAAGTTTTACAGATTACAGCTGAACTGTCCATATAATTGCTTCCACGCGAGTTTTGCCATTCGGCGCTCGATCACCCGCTGCCGATACAACGAAACTTAACATTCTTTTCGATCGCAAAACGGCTTTAGTTTGCATTTTACTGCCTCCAAAAACACTGTAAAAACACATGTGTGAGACGGTATTTTTAGAACCAATCATTTTTGTCCTTAGCCCTGCCATCATTTCCGCATACCATTTCTACCAAGGATTTCGTATTTTATTCCAAATCGCTTTTAATCGATCGGCGTTCGCTATATTGTTGTTTAATCCAGTTTCAAGTTTATAACACTAATAAAATCGAGGGGTTCAACATGTTTTATGATATGGGACCTGAAATCAGTTTAGAGCATTATAGCATCCTGTGGTTCAATGGATATGGTGTTTGACTGTCAATAAAGAGACCTGGGTTCGAATCTCGCTTGATCCTTTTTTGTTTTTTTTTTTAAAATAAAATTTAATAATACAGAGCGAGAGAGATATAAGAGAGATATAGATAATAAAGAAAAAGAGCGGAACAGAGGCAACTGAAAAACAAAACGAGGTGCAAGTAAAATGCTAAAAAAAATAAAATAAATAAATATATAAATAAAAATAAAATCATAGCACGGGTATTAATAACTGCTTCATATTCTTTTTTTTTTCATTTATCCATGATGCGTGTACTTCTTAGAACACTTAACATCTTATGCTTTTTAAAAAAAAAATTAGGTATAGGTAGGTCTGTTTAAAAAAAAAACATTTAGAAAATAACATTATAGTTTTATTGTAAATTTCATAGCATAATTAATTGTCATTCGATTCATCAGAAAAAAATATTAAATTAAGAGCA
Source organism: Oncomelania hupensis (assembly GCA_036898135.1). NCBI lineage: Eukaryota > Metazoa > Mollusca > Gastropoda > Littorinimorpha > Pomatiopsidae > Oncomelania > Oncomelania hupensis. The sequence goes on along the minus strand of CM072511.1, from coordinate 152,485,791 downwards.
AACTTTACATTAAAAATAAATATTTAGAATCTAAATTAAAACTGAATTGTTCCCAAATAAATATCTGTAGGGACTAAAGGTCCATATTTACATTTACATGGCTTGGTGCTTTTTTTTATGATTGCCTCAATTTGGTATTTCATTGGTATGTATTATAAGGAAAAAAGTTCTGTGCATGCAGTGATAGCATTGCCTTATTGTTTTAATCACATGCATGTGCAATAAATCAGTAATGCTGTTCTCCTCAAATAAATGATTATTGTGTTTTATTACAATTATAAGTTTATTTTTAATCTATGTCTCTTTTTAGTGATTCACCACTGACAGTGTACTTCAGCCTTCCACTTCCAGAATCATAAACACAACAAAGATTATTATATCAAAGATACTTTTATACAATGTGAATTAATTTTCGAGCTAATGTTAATTAAAAGTATCTTTGATATACTGTATATCTTAGTTGTGTTTATGATTCTGGAAGTGGAAGGCTGAAGTGCACTGTCAGTGGTGAATCACTAAAAGGAGACATAGATTAAAGATAAACATATAATTGTATTTTACTTTCAAAATACTTAGCAGTTCCTGTTGTGTTTACAATTTCTTCCACTTTCAGGCAATTGATATTTCCTACATGTAGTTATTGTACCAACACCACAACATAAACTATACACTATGTAGGCTACAATGGAACATTATAGTCTCAAATAAATTTGACTTCACTCAGTGGCTGACAGCTTGGACACCCAAAGATAACCTATAACGGGCATAAAATCAGCAACACAACAACAAAATATAATAGGTACTTTTAATTATACAACAATACAAGACAAATGAATTTTCGTGCTTTGCTCTTCTTCAGATTAAAAACAAACATAAAATGACAAAATGCTGCAGAATGCACAAAAAAAGTCACTTCCAGGAAAATTTTTGAAACGGGCATATAACATCAGGCCCAGCAATTGGGTCATCAAAAATTTATTTGGACGGGTAATAACTGCTAGTTATAGCTGAAGAACAAGCAGGATTCAGGGCAGTGCGAAGTACTACTGAACAGATTTTCAACTTCAGAATAATCTGCGAGAAAAACCTACAGCACCAACAACTTCTATATCAGGTGTTTGTAGAATTCAAGAAAACCTTTGCCCGAGTCTTGCATGCAGCTCTGTGGGCAACCATGAGCGTGTACAACATCAGTCCGAAGCTCAATGTTTGCAAATATTACACGTACACAAAACGGGCAGATATCTGGAAATAGACAGTTTATTAGTTTTTGCGTAATTTTATCTTGACTTCACACGCATAGATCTACATTCATAGGCGCTAGGTATCTATTCATGTTTTCTCGCACCGTAACCTTTCAATAATGATGGAGATAGAAGCATTACATTAGAGACTACGGTTTTCTCAAGACCAGAGATGGTGTTCATTCTATCTCCCCTTTACATCCAGTTCTAAATAAAATATATATGTATTCCTTTCTCTCTTTTTTTGATTTTGCATAGTTATACAAAGTATTGACTTTGCCCGATAGCATTCGGCATCCGTTATTATAGTTCTAACGTTCTCATAATGGTTACACTTTTGGAATACAACAGAGGACTGCTATATTAAACTTTTCACTTAATTGTTTTGGGTGGAGGTGGGGATTTGAAGTAGGTTTAAGGCTGGGTGAGGAGAAGGACAATTCTAAATGTTCTTGTGTTCTTGAATGTATTTTAAATGTGCTTTTCATCACATTTAATTCTTCTTCTGGAGACTGACTAGGATACCACGTCGTGCGAAGAGAGGAAAATAAATGGTTGTAAATGCGAAAAAAGGTGAACTGAAAATTGGGGTATTGGGCCTACAGTTATAATTTAGCCTTTTAGTCTAAAGTCACTGAATATGTAAACCGAATTTAGATACATAGAATTGAATTGAATTGAAATGTATTGAACTGAATTTAATGTTCGCATTAGTTCATTTGAAGACGTAAGATTCGTTATTGTAAAAATGAAGCAGTTAGATGGATTGTGTGTTCGGCAGGGAGATGGGTTTTGGTGTCGGGATAAAGTGCAGTTTGGGATGGTGTTGGGGTAAGGGAAAACTACGCATGAAGGTCTGAGAAAGATAGCTCCTATCCTATCCCGTAACTCGGAGGTCTTTGGGGCATCACAGAAGATCGTTTAACCAGCATACTCCATCTTTCTCTGTCCTCGCCCCTATACGCTGAAGTGTCCGGGGACGGTAATCTATCAATCCAATCTCTGTCCTCAGCAACCCTCATGGCTTCGCTCAGTGTCAAGCCAGTCCCTTCTCGAATGTTGTCCTCCCACCTTTTTCGGTCTCCCTCTTCTTCTACATCCTTGCACCGTGCCTTGCAGGATGGTATTTGCAAGACCTGATGATGTGGTGACTGGGCCATACCATCGGAGTTTTCGTTTCTTCACTACGGTGAGCAGGTCATCGTGTTGTCCAATGGCTTGTGGGATGGTCTTTTTGACTTGGTTGTTGGTGATGTGTTGGGTATAGGAAATGCCCAGAAGTCTTCTGTAGCACCTCATCTCCATGCTTTGCATTTTTCATTGTAGATCTGCCGTGAGGGTCCATGTTTCGCAAGCGTATAGGAAGATGGAGATGACAAGGGAGCGCAGCAGTCTTACCTTGGAATGTAGACTGATGGTCCTGTCTTTCCAAATGGGCTTCAACTGTGTCAGGGCAGCAGTTGTTTGTGCGATCCTGGAGAGGACTGCCTGTCGGGACCCATTGTCTGATACAATTGCTCCTAAATATTTGAAGCTATGCACTGTGTTGAAGGATTGGTCTTGGACTTTGATGTCCGTGTTGATGTCATTGGGGTTGTTGGTCATCATTTTGGTCTTCTCTGCATTTATTTCAATTCCGTAGGCTCTGGAGGTGGTGTCAAGCCTCTGTACCAGCTGTTCAAGTTCTTGTTCCTCTCCAGCCAATCCATCAACGTTATCTGCAAAACGAAGATTGGAGGTTGCTCTACCCCCTATGCTGACTGTGCCCTCGTGATCTGCAAGGGCATCTGACATGATGCGCTTTAGGAAGATGTTGATAGATAACTCGATTACTTTTCAAACTCTGCCATCAATAAGGTGGATCAGTGGTGAAGAGTAATAATAAAAATAACTCTACTACTACTACTACTACTTCTACTACTACTACTACTACTACTACTACTACTACTACTACTACTACTACTACTACTACTACTACTACTACTACTACTACTACTACTACTACATTTATTGTTTATTTAATTAATTAATTTAATTCTTTTTTATTTAATCAATATTATATAACGCTTTTTCGGCTCAAGAGCTGGTCGATTCATGATCTAACCCAAGCCGCCCGAGGCGCTCGCCTGCACCTTTTGGGCGCATAATCTGACGCCCAGACTACTGAGCGCTATCCTGGGCGACCGGGGATTGGGAGAAGGGACCTAGTGCGTGCTGGGTGTATTTTGTGTAGCCGGCATTCACATTGCGATGGAATGCGTGCGTGCACAGACTAGACCTTGGTTTATACTCTCATACTACTACAACTAAGTGTGCGTATATAGCGCTTTTTCCTAAGCAAATCATCTTAAAGCGCATAAAAGTACAAATACAAAGTACACGCCTTTTATGCAGGTGTGTACACGTCTTGGTTGACGCTGGGTTCATCAAAACTGGAGTCAAATGGTCCATTCTGTTTTAAGCGACTTTTGCCAGCAGCCAATTCAGACACAGTTAGCAGTCGTCCACTGTTCTAGTTGTGGTGAATTAATAAGTATGGATCTGCCTGTCACTGCCATTGTGATTTGCCTATGTGCGGATCGAAGGCCGATATCGATTTTTGCCCCAAGTAGTAACAGGCGTCTGTAACGTTGGTCATATAGGTTGAACGTAGCTGCTCTAAAGGCGTGTAGATTCATCCTAGCAACCAGTGGTGTTTGTGAAACGATCTGTCAAGTCGTTGTGAAATACAGTCATTGCTACAGCACTAATATCTTAAACACAAACAGAACGAACCACCCCATTTAAAAAGAAAGAGATAATAATAATAATAATAATAATAATAATAATAATAATAATAATAATAATAATAATAATAATAATAATGATGATGATGATGATGATGATGATGATGATGATGATAATAATAATAATAATAATAATAAGATTAATAATAATGTTAATATAATCATAATAATGAAGGTTATAATCATCAACATCATCATCATCATCATCATCATCATCATCATCATCATCATCATCATCATCATCATCATCATCATCATTTTCATCATCACCATCATCATTATCATCATCATCATCATAAAATTCATAATAATCATATTTAATAAATAAATGCATAAATAAGTGCATAAATACTAATGAGAAAAATGTTTTTTAAAAGAAATAAAAGTAGGCTGTATTATTCATCATGTAATAATTACGGCATTACGACAATATTTCAGGCAAGATGAATTGCGAAAATATTATAATATTATTTACGCTACTTTAACCTAATTATGTATTCACACTGAAAAACTAATTCACCTTCAACGCATGGATTCATTTACAAGAGGAAGTGCCTTGAACATCCTTCACCTTAATTTTTTTTCATTTCATCAAATCGTTCATCTCTCTCTCTCTCTCTCTCTCTCTCTCTCTCTCTCTCTCTCTCTCTCTCTCTCTCTCTCTCTCTCTCTTAATTATTACAAGTTGTTTTTTTTAAACAAAAGAGAGTAGAAACATGCTTTCTCGCTTATTTTTAGGCTGAAAGATTTTTAAATAATTTTTTTTAATTAAAAATGTTTTGAACTGCTGAAAAGAATAGCACCTCATCTTTTAGACCAAGTGTATCTAAATATTCCTACAGCCTTTACGATCACAATTCAAATCGATTTTGTGTTTTTTTAGCCAATGTTTAACGTTACCAACTTTGTATTACATTTTAAATTTATATTAGAAACCTGTTCTTCCAGTTATGTTGTTTTGAGCTAGATTATCAGCCCTTGTAAACAGTAGTGAGGTTTCGCTTATTACCGAACAAAAGAAACGAAATAACTCTTGAAAACTCAAACATTCCTGCTATTGTAATAAATAAAAGGTGTGCTAATTACAGCGATTTTTCCTAAATGTTTTACTCAGTTCCAAGCTATTCGTAAATCATGCACCTGTATTTTGCTCTCGTATCCATACTGCTACCAGCAACTTTGTAAACAAAACCTTTCTTTTATCAACTTGTTTTCAGTTCTTCACCAAAGCAAGAATTGTAACATCTGAGGTCTTGACTTGAAAGATCCTGACGCTCACGTCCTAGACGGGTGAGTGCCGGTGAGAAGAATACACCTAGCATGCACATGGTCCTTCTCCCCCATCCCTGGCTGCACAGGATTGTGCTCAGTTGTCCGGGCGTCAGACCAAGCGCCCAAAGGCTGCGGGTGGGCGTCTCGGGCGGTTTGAGTTAGATCCTGTATCGGCCAGCGCTTTGAGCGGCTCTTGAGTTGGTAAAGCGCTATATAAAAAGTGATTAAATTAAATTAAATCTTTGTGTCAGAAGTCAAACAATGTATTTCAGAAGAGAGAGGGAGAGAGAGAGAGAGAGAGAGAGAGAGAGGGAGGGAGGGAGGGAGGGAGAGAGAGAGAAAGAGAAAGAGAAAGAGAAAGAGAAAGAGAAAGAGAAAGAGAAAGAGAGAGATCCTTTTTTTCTGTTGTTTGTAGATTATAGACACACGACACTTTCGCATATAGGTGACTACTGGACCGATTTATACTGACACCAGCGGGCCAGTTGTTGGTAAAGGGGAAAATAATATGATCACACGTTGACCAATCCGGGATTCGAACCAGCGACCTTTCGGTTACTAGCAAGACGCTCTTACCAACTGAGCTACCCGGCCCCTCTCGAATTTTTTTTTCTGTTTAGAAAGCCCAGCTGATATACTGACGAGCTGAGAATACAGCGAAATGGCCATCTATATATATGGCACAAATCCACAAATGTAAACCATTGGCCACAGCGACTCAACCAAAGCTTTACAGATTTTGAGCTTAGGTCAGCTCGGCTAGCTATTAATAGCTTCGCCGATACTTACACCTTGGGGTCATGAGCAATCTTGCCACTGTAGATTGTTCTAACCTATAAAGGGAAAAGTGAAAGGCCCAGTTGAAACCAATTCACTGCGGCAACAGTACCCCCGTTGGGGTGCCGGGGGTTTCAGTATAAATAGTATCCCCACTTTCTGGAAATTTAGTGCTTTAAATTCCCACTGTCGCTGTCTTCCTCATTTACTCTTTCCCATTCCTGCTCTGTCCTATCACTCTGCTATACTATCTTCTTCTTCGCTAGATCAATGACCTACCTTTTTTCTTGAAAATTCTTCCTGGACAAGACTCCTTGTTTGTGTATGAGGTCTGTTGGATCAGCTTGGGAGTGTTGGACGCTTTCTGCCAGATGGTCACTAGGGCTTCCTATGATGTTATTATTTAGCACTATAGGCATTTTATATGTATGTGTTTTGTTGATGATTTATAATGATGTTTGTATTCTATTTTGTTTTTGTAACCGGGGGTTCGAGTAGTTGGGGTAAAGCCTCAGCCGTCCCCTGCGTGGGATGTCTTTATTGTAAAGTGACTGGCCGGTGGAGGGCATTCAATTTTCCCACTAGGGTTGTTTCGGCAGATCTTTTATGCGGATTGGGGGTTGTCCGGTCCTGATTTGGCTAGGAAGAGTCCGCTGGACCTAAAGCAATAATCATGTAATGTAATGTAAAAGTTGTCCGGGCGTTATACCATGCGCCCAAAGGCTGCGGGTGGGCGTCTCGGGCGGTTTGAGTTAGATCCTGTATCGGCCAGCGCTTTGAGCGGCTCTTGAGTTGGTAAAGCGCTATATAAAAAGTGATTAAATTAAATTAAATCTTTGTGTCAGAAGTCAAACAATGTATTTCAGAAGAGAGAGAGAGAGAGAGAGAGAGAGAGAGAGAGAGAGAGAGAGAGAGAGAGAGGGAGGGAGGGAGGGAGAGAGAGAGAGAGAAAGAGAAAGAGAGAGATCCTTTTTTTCTGTTTAGAAAGCCCAGCTGATATACTGACGAGCTGAGAATGCAGCGAAATGGCCATCTATTTATATGGCACAAATCCACAAGTGTAAACCATTGGCCACAGCGACTCAACCAAAGCTTTACAGATTTTGAGCTTATGGCCCGGTCACACCGCCCGCACTTTGTTGGAGCGTTCCTTGAACGGTAGGGAGGGGGGACCGAATTTGGACAACGCTCGTCACCGCGCACAAAATGGAAAAAAAAATCGAAAACACGGGCGTTGCCTTAGCGGTGCACCGCTGAAGCCGGCGTTGCTATAGCGTTGGCTTAACGGTAGCGAGCGTTGGTTTAGCGGTGACGCGAGCGTTGATAGAGCGGCGTTCTGCGCATGCGGGCGTTGGCTCGGCGGGGGTTTAAAGTTGGTTTAGCGGCATACCGCTTTTGACTACGGAGCTGAACGGATCATCATGCCACGTGGACAAAAGAAGAGGAAGGCTGGAGAAGGAAAGGCAGCAGCACAGTGTTCAGTTGATAGCCACCATTCTCTCCTGCCAATCCACTGATCCTGATGGGGAGTTGCACCAATGCTTGAGTAGGTTTCGCTGCCTCTTCCCATCACGTGAGGCTGTGTTGGGGCCTTGCACAACGATAGTGTCCTCTAAGTTCCGTCCTTCTCTCCATGCCCCAGGCTGCAGGTTCCCATCTGGTTGTGCACGGTCTACAAGTCTGTTCTGGACCACTGGGAAGCGGGTGCGCATCAGGTTGTGGAGGATGCAGCAAGCTTCCACGATGGTTCTGACAGTTTCATGGTGATATTGCATGGTGGTGAGCAGAATCTGGAACCTGTTGGCCAGGATGCCGAAGGCGTTCTCCACGACCCGTCTTGCCCTGGACAGCCGATAGTTGAAGATGCGCTCTTCATGGGTGAGGTTTCTGGTGCTGTACGGCTTCATGAGGTAGGTCCGCAGTGAGAAGGCGTCATCCCCGATGATGAAGTAAGGCACATCCTGATTGTCATTGGGTAGGGGATCTGGCTGAGGAAAGGCATGAATCCTGTTCTGGTCCAGCCCACGATGGAGATCACTTTCGTTGTAGATTTGAGCGTCTGAGGATGAGCCATTGCCTGATAGGTCAATGTAGGTGAACTTGTAGTCAGCATCCACCATGGCAAACAGGATCACGCTGTAAAAGCCTTTGTAGTTGTAGAATTCTGAGCCAGAGTTACGAGGAGCTTTACAGGCCACGTGCTTGCCATCTATGACACCAACTGTGTGGGGAAAGTTCCATCTCTGGTACCATTGGTCAGCCAGGTCTCTCCATCCTTGTTCAGTTGTTGGGCAAAACACGAGTTCATCTGTGTACTCCTCAATGATGGCCTTTACCACTTCTCTCACTACCACACTGATGGTGTTGTGGGTAACCCTCCAGGCATATTGCATGTTTCTGTAGGTGTTACCAGAGGCCAGGTGCCGTAGGGTGATTGCCACTTTGAGACCAGGTTCCAGGCTTGCTCGGTAATTGGTGTCTTGCTTGGTCAATCTGGGGGTCAGCCTCTGTACAACTTCATCAAACATGGCTGGTGGCATCCTCATGAAGTGCTGGAAGGCTCGTGGATCATCATTCCTCAGCTCCACCATCAGCTTGTCATACAGTCCATGTTCAGGCCTTCTCAGAATCCACTGTCTGACTCACACAACTCTGTCTCTCTTTCTTCTCTCTCTTCTGGTTCTGATTCTGCTGCTAGACTAGTGCACCAATCATAGCAAGTCTCTCAGCATCCATGGTAGTACAGTTTTACTGTAACTTTGAGCAAATTCGATGTAAATGAAGTCTGCACTCAACGGCAGCTCGATTCCAAATGGGCTCCAGGTCCATTTCTCCCCGTATTTATAGCCAAATTCTGATCCCGCTCCGACACCTCCATATCAACGCCAAACCAAAGTTCATCACCGCAATGGATCGCTGCTTTAACGCCAGACACCGTTCCAGCAATCCCGTGTCCGCTCGTAAAACGCTTACAACCGCTCCACCAAAGTTTGTGCAACGTTTAATCACCGCCCGGGCAAAGCTGGCGAAGCAGCGGTGGTCCAGCGTTCAAGATTTCTGCGTTGGCCTAGCGGAACCAAGCGTTCACGAACTTGCGTCTAGCGGTGCCAAACTTTGACTGGGCGTTGTTGAAGCGGTGGTGAGCTTTGCCGGAGCGGAAAATTTCCCACTCCTCACCGCTCGCAATATTTTGTGCAGCTCAAAACTTTCGGAGCGGTAGGAGGGGCCATAAGCGGTGGCTGAGCGTATACGGCGTTGCCTTAACGGGGGCCAACTTCTGGTGAACGGTAACGAGCGGTGATGATTTTTTTTCACCGCTCCAGGAACGCTCCAGCAAAGTTCTTGCGGTGTGACCGGGCCTTTAGGTCAGCTCGGCTAGCTATTAATAGCTTCGCCGATACTTCCTTTTACTGGAAGGGGTGTGCAGGCAAGCTATAAATAGCCCGCAGCAAGTACATTGCGGAGGCACTGAAAAGTGCTGCTCACATAGGACTTGAGCTGGTGCGTGGCAGCAGTAAAGGGGAGATAAATCTGTCCTATCATTGCCTCATTCCACGGAGGACAGCAAGTTATAAGGATGCTATGCAAGGTGCTGTCAATATACTCCAGGCCAATCTCTTTAGGCCAAACACTTATATTATTTTTGTTCTATATAAACTTCTTGTCTCCCTTTTTTCAGGGCCAGCTTTATCCTATCCTATTCCGTAACGATCGCTTAACCAGCGTACTACATCTTTCTCTGTCCTCAGCACACCTCATGGCTTCTCTCAGTGTCAAGCCAGTCCATTTTCTAGTGTTGTCCTCCCAACTCATTTTCTGTCTCCCTGTTCTTCTGCCTCCTTGCACCGTGCCTTGCAGGATGGCCTTTGCAAGGACTGATGATCTGGTGACGTGGCCAAACTATCGGAGTTTCCGTTTTTTCAGTACTGTGAGCAGGTCATCGTGTTGTCCAATGGTTTGTGTGATGGTCTGTCGAACTTCGTTGTTGGTGACGCGCTGGGTGTAGGAAATGCCCAGAAGTCTTCTGTAGCATCTCATCTCCATGCTTTGTATTCTTTATTGTAGATCTGCTGTGAGGGTCCATGTTTCGCAAGTGTATAGGAAGATGGAGATGACAAGGGAGCGCAGCAGCCTTACTTTGGAATGTAGACTGATGGTCATGTCTTTCCAAATGGGTTTCAACCTTGTCATTACCGCAGTTGTTTGTGCGATCCTGGAGAGGACTTCCTGTCGAGACCCATTGTCTGATACAATAGATCCTAAATATTTGAAGCTATGCGGTGTGTTGAGGGATTGGTTTTGGACTTTGATGTCCATGTTGATGCCCTTGGTGTTGTTGGTCATCATTTTGGTCTTCTATGCACTTATTTTTACACCCTATGCTGACTGTGCCTTCGTGATCTGCGAGGGCATCTAAAACGATGCGCTCTAGGAAGTGTTGGAGAGAGTAGGCATCCTTGACGCACACCGATTGTTGTTCTCAACCAGTTCCCATACATACATACAAACGTACCCGCGGTATACATACATACGTACCCGCGGAATTGCTTTAAGCAGGAGGACGCCCTCACCATTATCTGTAAAAAAAAAAGATCTGGCAGAATGGGTAGTGGCCTTCACCATGGACCCAGTCGCTTGTCATCACTCTTCCCAAAAAGGGTAACCTTTAAGAGTGTGAAAATTACCGCACCATCAGCTTCATCAGCCATCCCAGCAAGGTCCTCCTGAAAATAATACTCAACAGGTTGAAACTCCAAGCTGAACTCTGTGGGTTCGGGCAAATAGAATAGACCCAACGTTTCCCGGCGTGTCGTAAGAGGCGACTAACAGGGGTGATGTTAGCACGGCATCACTGGGCGAAAGTCTTCTACACAGAAGTCACCGGCCAGGGCGGAGGAACCTCACGTTACTACAGGTTCAACGACCACGTGCTCAGGGCCAAGGCGAGCCACACTGTATTCGTGGATTTCGGCTGTGGCCAACAGCCTGGAGAGGATTGGGCCCTGCCAGGTCTTTTTTTGCCCAAGACACAACACATGAATGTACAACACCAGCCTAAAATTATTGAAGCAATCAAAAGCCTGTATGACAAGGCCTACCAGCGCAGTCCTCCACAACAGCGCCATCGGGAACTGGTTCAGAACAGAACAACAACTGGGAAACCAGCTTTCTAGAAGAAGAAAAATAAGAAGACAGTTCCCATCTCAGATAGACTACCCACTAGGCATTGTAAGTTGGTAGCTTTCATTGATCACTAAGAGATATATTCAGTATGCTGGTTTTAAAAGCGCTTTGCGGAGGGGCTCATCGAGTGGAGTAGAGCACTATTAAAAAAACACAAAACAAAACAATTCTTTAATGTTGGTCCTAGAATAAAGCTCATTGATTTTTTCCACACCGATCCTTGATTTTTGATCGGTCATGTCTAGCTAGCTAGCTATGTATTATAATGAGAAATCGGAGACGAGAGGTAGAAGAATAAGGGAGATAACGAGCCTACGTGAATAGAGATAATGATAATGAATTAGATCCATAGGATTATTTGCCGCAGAGCCCCCGCGATGCTTGCTTGCTGTTATTTTGGGCTCTAATTTTCACACTCCAGTGCGCTGTTTAAACACAATTCCTATGATTGTACTATTTAGCACTATAGGCATTTTATAGGTATGTGTTTTTTTATGATTTATAATGATGTTTGTATTCTATTTTGTTTTTGTAACCGGGGTGTTCGCGTAGTTGAGGTCAACCCTCAGCCGTCCCCCGCGTGGGATGTCTTTATTGTAAAGTGACTGGCCGTTGGAGGGCATTCAATTTTCCCACTGGGGTTGTTTCAGCAGATCTTTTATGCGGATCGGGGGTTGTCCGGTCCTGATTTGGCTCGGAAGAGTCCGCTGGACCTAAAGCAACAATAAATCAATCAATCAAACACAATGCCTTATTTTAGTCAAACGAGCGGCGTTGTTGTGTTTTGATCTGTCAATGTTAAACCTAGCGCAAGACATCCTCCGCACTGGGAATGCTAGAGCAGATTAAATATGCGCATTATATAAGCGTCAAATCGATCCAGGTTTCAAGATTTACTATGGCTCTCACTCAGTTCTGTTGTAGTGGTGGTGTGTTTGTGTGTTTGTGTGTGTGTGTGTGCGCTTTATTTTAGATTAAAACCATTAGCACTTAACAACAGCTAAAAAAAAAAAAAAAAGGTAAAGGTAGTCCCATAGCCTTGTGGCCGTAGGGGAGCGTGATGTTGGAGATCACACTTATCTTGGGCCAGCGTAATGAGGGTGATGCCCATCTCTCTCCCTCGCTGCTTTATCTTCCCCACCCTTAAGAGAGTAGGTACTCAGTCACCGTTGAGTCAACTGGGGGACGTTGTTATTTGTCGCTTCACGTTTTGCGGTCACCCATCAAAGTGCTAACCGCACTGGACGGTGCTTAACTTGCGACACAGTAGCGAGTGCTCCAACCACTGCGCTATCCGACACCCCTAACAACAGCTAGTAGTAGATATTTTTAAAATATAGTTTTATTGTTGTGAATACGTAAGGGTTGGAAGGAATGGCACCAGCAGATTAATTTGTAGTATGGTGTGATTGTTTTCACAGGTTTAACTGAACCCAGAAATAATTGTTTATACTCATCCATTATTTGCGTTGTAGGTATGAATGAAATAGGAGAGAGAGAGAGAGAGAGAGAGAGAGAGAGAGAGAGAGAGAGAGAGAGAGAGAAAGAGAGAGAGAGGATGCTGTGGAAAGTAAAGAAAGGCTGTGAGAATGAAAAGCGAAAGATGAACGCTAAAAGAAGGATAAGAGGGACGAAGGGGAGGAGGATTAGAAAAACAAGAAAGAATAAGAATGAATAAGAATAAGCAGATTGTTGCGTCTACTCTGGCTGCTGCTGCAGCTGTTGCTGCTGATGATGTTGGACATCACGTTGTCCGGGCGTCAGACCATGCGCCCAAAGGCTGCGGGTGGGCGTCTCGGGTGGTTTGAGTTAGATCCTGTATCGGCCAGCGCCTTGATCCTTAGGCTAAGGCGCCTTACAAATGACGAACATTATTATTATTATTATTATTATTATTATTATTATTATTATTATTATTATTATTATTATTATTATTATTATTATTATAATTATTATTATTATTATCACTCCAGACTCTCTCCTCTCGGCCACCACCTTGAGAACAGGGCCCGACGCGAACTGTATTTTCATTTATCCCTCATAAGAGAGACGTAACAATATTTGCCCTGCAAGGCGGTGAAGCGTGTTGTTAGCAATCCGGATTGCCGGCAACCATGACACTCTCTGCAGGTCACTGCCACTAACCTGCCTAAAATTCCGGCCGACAATATAGCCCGGCTCACCACCAAAAGCTGAAGAGCATCGTCCCCTATACGCTTAATGTGTCCGGGGACGTAAATTTTACTCAAAAAAAGATAAAAAAAGCTGAAGACGAATTGTCAGGTGGGGAGAACATATGTCGCTTCGCCTTGTCCTGCACAACCCAATGGCGGCCACACCAAACGATTCTACAGAGCAAGAGCCAACCCAAGACTAGACTAACCAACAAATAGAAGGTAGACAATCTCTCCCAAGCGTGAACCAGTTGCCTCCCATTCCGTCACAAATCTCGACGAGCACGTTACAGGGCAAATATTTTATTTCTCTCTTATGATGGATAATTAAAACTAGCAGTTCGGGTCGGGCCGTGTTCTCAAGGTCGTGGCCGAGAAGCTACATGTAGAGTCAAATACTCCGCTCGGTTACAAGGGGTGCGCAACGACCGGCAACAGGATGATGCTGGGCCATGGTAACTGTTGAAGGCAGTGTTTTACTATTAAGTCAGTGAATGGAGACTGACTGGGCGTAGTCAGTGGCGGTTCCAAACCTGTTTCGAACTGGGAAACCTTGATGGCTTGGTTCGATTTGAGCTGTGGGGTTTGTGGAGGCAGAAGAAGAGGGAGACAGAAAAAGAGGTGGGGAGGACAACATTTGAGAATGGACTGGCTTGACACTGAGCGAAGCCATGAGGGTTGCTGAGGACAGAGAAGGATGGAGTACGCTGGTTAAACGATCATCTGTGGTGCCCCAACGACCTTTGATTTACCAATTTGATAGGATAAGAGTCACTCAGACTGCCATGCAGACATCTCTTAGAGGGACCCACTTTGATCGATAGATCCTAATAACATCCACAGTAGGTGTTGCCCCACTGCAAAACATAAGCTTACCCACACCTTCCTCCACGACACAAATCTGTCCAAATGTATATTTTTAGATGAATAAGTTCCGTAGTTGTGTGTATTATAGGATGGGCTAGCCAACATTTTGGAGCTAAAAATAAGTATCTACCAAAAATGCTAAGAGTCACAAAGCCACATAAAAACAGTTGCGCGTAAGGTTTGTCGTTTTAGGGTGATAAAATAGACCCTACCCAGGGTTGATAGTCTTTACTTATTCTCTTTAAAGACATAAATTTTATTTAATTTGGGGAAAACGTTAAAAAATAAATTTTATTTATTTTTTGGGAAAATTAAAGAAATAATTTTTTTTAATAAAAAAAAGAAAAGAAATAAATTTGCGTTAAATACATGAATGATTATTTATTGCTCAGCTCACACCCAAAAAAAAGTGGTATGCATTTAAAAAAATTACATACAACTTCTGCTAGAACCCATGTAATCTATGAACACACTGAAAAAAATAATCAAGAACAAATAATGTGATTTGATTTGATATTTTATTAACAACAAGTGAATCAATTTTTTTTCTAATCTGTCCTTGCAAAACTCATTCACACCCCTTCCAAGCATTTTAACCCACGCACACCTACGAGACAAAGAAATTAAGCTAAGCATTGGAATACAGCAACCTAGAATAAAAAGAATCTAAATTTTAAAAAATGAGCGTCTCGGTTGACTTTCCTCCAACAAAGTCGTAGTATTCCATAAACGCTTCAAAAAATGTTGGCAAACTTTCATGACTCGAATTACTGCAGGAAGCCATCTTCTTTTCACGATCTCAAAATTTAATATGAACTGATGCAGGGTAGGCTAGCGGCAATGTCTACATAGGCTTATCCAAACCGCCTCAAACTGGCTGCAAGTGGGTCAAACCGGCTTCACGCATAGGCACCTGTTGTTTGTGGCGGAAAATCAAACTGAAGTAACGAAATTTTTAACAAAAAAAATCGATAATCGTTACTGTTATCTTTTAATTCGTTAAAATTTCTTTAACTTTTTAGAAACATTAGTTGTTAAATTTTCTTTAACCAAAAATTTAATTCCCTAAATCGTTAAATCGAGAAATCTTCCAACCCTGACCCTTCCCTACCCTACCCTTCAAACCACGTGGTTTACTCAGAAATAGGATCAAAGATCACCCAGCTGTCCCGATTAAAACAAAGGAAATCACTCCCTAAGCGAAATGGAAAATTCTAACTTTAGAGGTTGGTTTGAGCAACGAAAGTCCACTTTATCATTGTGTAATGTCATACCAATGCGAATTTTAGGGTTAAACCCTTTTTGGCCAAAAAGTAAACAAAGCCTTCGAATTTGGGCCTTTTAAAATAATCAACCTTTAATTTAATTTTAGAATCGGAGTCATAGGGCCAATGTTGATGTGAGTGGATGCCGGGCTGCGTGCGTGGATCACGAACACCCAGAGTTACAGACAATCACCCCACATTGCGTACCAGAGTCTTGGCTTCAGCCACCATGGAGAGGAGAATGTTATCGTCGGCTAGTCTCATCTGCGCAGTGTGACAATCACCTTTGGTTGTGTTGCGTTCTGTTTTTCCTATAACACTTCGTTTCGATCACCGTCACTTGCAATTCTTTGAACTAAGTTTTAAATTTTAACCTTGTGGACATGGGAATGGGTAGCTAATAAAGCCTTTTGTATCAAAACGATCCCCGTCATTTGCAATTCTCTGAATTAAGTGTAAAATTTTAACCTTGCTAATGAAGCCTTTTGTATCTCCACGATCACCGTCATATGCAATTCTCTGAATTAAGTTACACAATTTAACCTTGCTAATTAAGCCTTTTTATCACCACGATCACCGTCATTTGCAACGCTCTGAATTAAGTTTAAAATAATTTTAACCTTGCTAATAAAGCCTTTGTATCACCACGATCACCGTCATTTGCCATTCTCTGAATTAAGTTTAAAATTTTAACTTTGCTAATAAAGACTTTTATACCACAAAAAAACCCCTTGGGGTCATGAGCAATCTTGCCACTGTAGATTGTTCTAACCTATAAAGGGAACAGTGAAAGCCCCAGTTGAAAACCTGTCTTGCCTTCGTAGGCATGACAGATTCACTGCGGCAACAGTACCCCCGTTGGAGTGCCGGGGGTTTCAGTATAAATAGTATCCCCACTTTCTGGAAATTTACAGTGGTGTGCATAAGTTTGGAACCACTTGCAACTTTTGCATTTTTTCAACATTCTGACCTTTAATTAGAATTTTTTATTTGACCCTCAATATTTATCTGCATGCAGTGTTACAGGGGATATATTTGACTATAAAATTAACATTGTTATGCACCCTTGGACATAATTTTTTTGTTTGTTAAGGTTTGCATTTTAATCATTTTCTGCAAAAATCACATAATGTGCAACACTGTTTAATTATGTCAACTAATTTAGCATACTTTAAAATATCGTGATATATTCTTTATATTTCTTTGTATTTGCAAAGATGGCCTTTAAAAAAAAGTCGTTTTGTGTATCGGTGATGGCTCAATATTTGGTGGGCCAGCCCTTGCTCTTGATCACGAGACGGCATCGAGTCGGTATTCATTGCACCAGTTTGATGAGGTGATCATGGGTGACAACTTGGTTCCAGGCTGCAATCAGTGACTCAATCAACTCACGCTTTGATGTTGGGTGTCTCTTTGATATCTCCAGTGCCACCTTGTGCCACAAATTCTCAATGGGATTGAGATCAGGAGACTGGGCAAGCCATTCCATTGACTCGATGTTGTGCATCCGCTTCCAGTTGATCACCATTTTTGACCGATGGTAGGGCGCATTGTCATCCTGGAAAATGAACTGACCTGGAAACAGTTGCTGAGCTGATGGCAGCATGCATTTGTCGAGTATGGTGATGTACTTGGCCCCATTGACCATTCCATCGACGACGTGGAGACGTCCAACGCCACTGGCAGCCATGCAACCCCAGACCATGGCATTGAGAGGATGTGAGAGGATGCTTCACTGTGAGGTTAGGACACTCGGGTTTAAACTCCTCTCCAGGAAATCTCCTCACATAGAGTCGGGCTTGGTTTCTGAACAGGCAGAATGTCCTTTTGTCGCTAAAAAGCACTGTTTCCCACATTGCACAGGTCCAGGTTGAGTGCTTCCGTGCCCATTCAGTTCGGTTGCACCTTTGTAAATCAGTAATCAATGGCTTGTTGCGGGCCTTGCAGCCTCATAGACCAAATGGCAAACACCGGCGACGAACTGTACAAGTTCTGACATTGATATGGCAATCAGCTGACCACTCACACAGCAGCTGAGGTGATGTCAACCTGCGATTGGTCAACGAAATGCGTCGAAGTACACGGTCTTCACGTAATGTTGAAGCACGTGGACGACCGGACAGAGGCTTGTCCACCATTGAACCAGTCTGGCGCTTCTTCTGCAGAATCTTTACAACCGCTCTGTGACTGCAGCCGACTTTTCTGGCGATCTGATGACAAGAAAGTCCTTCCTCCTTCATTGCTGACACCCTAATACGTTTCTCCAACGTCAGATTTCGCGTCTTTGTCATGGTTGATGAAGAAATTGTATGAAATCACAAAATCCCGGGCTTTTATATAGCTGCTGCAATAGCTAGGCATCCATACTGTTATTGGCTGCCAAAACAGCCTTCTGATGGGTCAGAACTATTGCATGCTGATTGGATAATCTCGATCCGCTTTGAACGCAAAATCTGAGCAAATTAAAGTAATTATATTCCAGTATCAATAAAACTTATAAAATTGGAAGCACATTACCTTAGAAATGTGATTCTTATTGCCAATTGTGTCCCTCATAACGCTGTACACTAATAAATGTAATAGGTCCATGAAAAAATTAAAATAAAACTTCATAATGTTGAAAAAATGCAAAAGTCGCAAGTGGTTCCAAACTTATGCACACCACTGTAGTGCTTTAAATTCCCACTGTCGCTGTTTTCATCATTTGCTCTTTCCCATTCCTGATCTGTCCTATCACTCTGCTATACCTTCTTCTTCTTCGCTAGATCAATGACCTACCCTTTTTCTTGAAAACTCTTCCTGGACAAGACTCCTTGTTTGTGTATGAGGTCTGTTGGATCAGCTTGGGAGTGTTGGACGCTTTCTGCCGGGTGGTCACTAGGGCTTCCTATGATTGTATTCTTTCGCACTATAGGCATTTTATATGTATGTGTTTTGTTGATGATTTATAATGATGGTTGTATTCTATTTTGTTTTTGTAACCGGGGTGTTCGCGTAGTTGAGGTCAACCCTCAGCCGTCCCCCGCGTGGGGTGTCTTTATTGTAAAGTGACTGGCCGGTGGAGGGCATTCAATTTTCCCACTGGGGTTGTTTCGGCAGATCTTTTATGCGGATCGGGGGTTGTCCGGTCCTGATTTGGCTCGGAAGAGTCCGCTGGACCTAAAGCAACAATAAATCAATCAATCAATCTATCGCTAGATCAATGACCTACCTTTTTTCTTGAAAACTCTTCCTGGACAAGACTCCTTGTTTGTGTATGAGGTCTGTTGGATCAGCTTGGGAGTGTTGGACGCTTTCTGCTGGGTGGTCACTAGGGCTTCCTATGATGTTAGTATTTAGCAATATAGGCATTTTATATGTATATGTTTCGTTGATGATTTGTAATGATGGTTAAGGTTGTATTCTATTTTGTTTTTGTAACCGGGCGTTCGCGTAGTTGAGGTAAACCCTCAGCCGTCCCCCGCGTGGGATGTCTTTATTGTGACTGGCTGGTGGAGGGCGTTCAATTTTCCCACTAGGGTTGTTTCAGCAGATCTTTTATGCGGATCGGGGGTTGTCCGGTCCTGATTTGGCTCGGAGGAGTCCGCTGGACCTAAAGCAACAATAAATCAATCAAAAATCAATCAATACCACAAAAAGGACGTTATTTGAAAGCGTTATATATATTTAAAAAAAATTGATGAGCAGGTGTAGTAAACCAAACAGTACAGTCCCAAAAGAATATTGTAATATTCGTAGAATCGCCCGCTAAAACACTGTAACAGTTCGATGATTATAGATTGTTAAATTGTATTGTTTTTTTGCATAAGTGATCTTTTTTAAGATCATTGCACAAGACGTCCAGCGCTGTAGTTATATAGAATTACAGTCTATACGGCTTTAGCCTCTCAAAGTAACCATTAAGCGCTTAAAAATTGTCTCAGATCATTAGACATCAATAGTCCCTTCTTTCAAAGCAAATTTCTTGCATTATGTCTTGTCTATGGTTGGGACTAAGCAAACAATGATATTTTGAGCCAAAGTAACTAAAAACAATAAAAAAGAACCAAGACCTTTTTATTATTATTTAAAGATGGTTCGAATCATTAAACCCCGGCTCTGCATTGCCTGTTTTCAATGCCTTTGCATTATTTATAATCTACTAACCGAACACCGCAATCGCAGTGACGTCTAGAGTCCACTGAATACAAGACATTTGTTTCCGTTACACAAAGCATGTTTTATAACGGCTTTGAACCATGGCTGTACCTTTTTTTTCTTTCATTGGTTCTACACTTTTGCGTGACGATTTTATAAGTCTATACATTGTAGACATTTTTATAAGACTAGTCGTAGTACTAAGACACAAGGCTGGGTTTATAGGTGGGGATGGATTTTGAAAGACAACAATATGAAAAGTACAGGGATGTAACACAGTATCCTACATGTACTGTACATCAATCGATTTCTTAAGGACTTTTTTTTCTTCTTTTTTAAATACAGAATGTAACAGAAAACTGAAGCAAGCGTTCACATTATAAACATGATTGGGATTTTTCTCACAATCTTCATTTTTTCTTTGACTGTTTCTGTTAATGGCATCAACACAGACATCAAAAGTCCAAGGCCAATCCCTCAACACAGTGCATAGCTTCAAATATTTAGGAGCCATTGTATCAGACAATGGGTCCCGACAGGAAGTCCTCTCCAAGATCGCTCAAACAACAGTTTCTGCTGCCCTGACAAGGTTGAAGCCCATTTGGAAAGACAGGAACATCAGTCTACATTCCAAAGTAAGACTGCTGCGCTCCCTTGTCATCTCCATCTTCCTATATGCGTGCGAAGCATGGACCCTCACAGCAGATCTACAACGAAGAATACAAAGCATGGAGATGAGGTGCTACAGAAGACTTCTGGGCATTTCCTATACCCAACACATCACCAACGACGAAGTCCGACAGACCATCACACAAGCCATTGGACAACACGATGACCTGCTCACAGTGGTGAAGAAACGGAAACTCCGATGGTATGGCCACGTCACAAGATCATCAGGCCTTGCAAAGAAAATTCTGCAAGGCACAGTGCAAGGAGGTAGAAGAAGAGGGAGACCGAAAAAGAGGTGGGAGGACAACATTCGAGAATGGACTGGTTTGACATTGAGCGAAGCCATCAGGGCTGCTGAGGACAGAGAAAGATGGAGTATGCTGGTTAAAAGATAATCTGTGGTGCCCCTACGACCTCCGAGTTACGGGACAGGATGGGATAGGATAGATTTCTGTTAAGTTTATATATTATCTAACGTATTTGGTTTCTTTTAATAGTTTATTTTATTTGAACTGCATTTGCTGATTACACAGGCTCTTCCAAAAATACAAGAGGAATAATCCAAGATCAATAGCTATATAACAGTAATCTTAGTTTCTTTGAGAATGCGTCTTTGTTTCTACAAGAGTATAGATTTTCTAACGATTATGCTTTTAAAGTCCATCGCTTGAAGTGAATTGGTCGATTCAATTGT
Organism: Oncomelania hupensis; assembly: GCA_036898135.1. Taxonomy (NCBI): domain Eukaryota; kingdom Metazoa; phylum Mollusca; class Gastropoda; order Littorinimorpha; family Pomatiopsidae; genus Oncomelania; species Oncomelania hupensis. The sequence continues at coordinate 152,464,722 of CM072511.1, read as the reverse complement.
TTTCACACACACATACACAAACATTTCCCCATCCCCTCCAAAAAAAAAAGTCTTGATGAACAATTTAAGCAACCCGTTCCTGTCACTTCGTTTATTATATTATATTTAAAAACAAAGCTAGGTTAATAATATTTTGATGTTAATAGGTTCTAAAGATCTATGCAAGTCTAGTAAGTAGGTCAGCCTAGCGCGATTTAAAAGTACATACCCCGTGACCCTAGTAACAAATAGACAAGGGCTCTATATTACAAGAGATTAACATAAAATCAAGTCGATTTAACTGAAACAAAGGGCAAAGATAATGCACCCACACACAAGTATATCAACTAATATAGTTGATATACTTGTGACCCACATCAATAGGCTTGTTAAGCAGTAAATACCTGTATTGAAATACTGTTAGGTCCCATGTGTAGTGTATATTTGTTATTTTTATTCTGTTTAGTTAGATTGCAAAATTTGAATATCTATCTATCTATCTATCTATCTATCTATCTATCTATCTATCTATCTATCTATCTATCTATCTATCTATCTATCTATCTATCTATCTATCTATCTATCTATCTATCTATCTATCTATCTATCTATCTATCTATCTATCTATCTATCTATCTATCTATCTATCTATCTATCTATCTATCTATCTATCTATCTATCTATCTATCTATCTATCTATCTATCTATCTATCTATCTATCTATCTATCTATCTATCTATCTATCTATCTATCTATCTATCTATCTATCTATCTATCTATCTATCTATCTATCTATCTATCTATCTATCTATCTATCTATCTATCTATCTATCTATCTATCTATCTATCTATCTATCTATCTATCTATCTATCTATCTATCTATCTATCTATCTATCTATCTATCTATCTATCTATCTATCTATCTATATCTATCTATCTATCTATATATATATATATATATATATATATATATATATATATATATATATATATATATATATATATATATATATATATATATATATATATATATATATATATATATATATATATATATATATATATATATATATATATATATATATATATATATATATATATATGTTACACTGTGTTTTTTTTGTTTTTTTATATCAGTAGTTGATTCAGCCCCGATGCTTGAATCCTGATAGGTGTAACTCAGATTCGTTTATCCACGCAACCTGTTCACTCAGCAACAAGACAGGAGTCGTCATATGAAGTTTTCCAACTTTATTCAGCGAACATCAACAACTACATACAATTGCTTTTTCCACTTTCTCTTTTTTCAACTTTCTCACTCTATACTTTAGAGAAAGAAAGAACATTCGGGCAAGACACAATTATAACCAATCAGAATAAACTTCGTCATCACTGTCTTACGTCATATATCAACGTAACAATATATATATATATATATATATATATATATATATATATATATATATATATATATATATATATATATATATATATATATATATTCTTTTTTGTCTTGATGTTTTATTTGTCTATTACCCTATACTTTGCCAGGTTTGTACGCTTGATACAGGGTTGTAATAAACCGAACATGTTTGCCTTTATCTTGAGGATGATGAAAGATTTTTTTTTTAAAAATTCTTTTAATTTATTTCTGTATGTCTGTGGGTGAATATGAAGATTTGAAATATTCTGAAATCGTTAATTACGTGAACAGACATCAACACAAAATATTTCATAAAATTGTATTAATTTGAACTGAATTTAAACGTTTGCCTAATAGTACTATACAGTTAGGTAGCCATCTCACTTCTTTATCGCACTGAGGGGCCGGGGTTTTCTTTATAAATAGTATACTCACTTTGTGGAAAATTAGTTCTTTAAATTACCACTATTTCTGTCATTCTTATTTATTCTTTCTCCTTCCTAATCTAATATCTTCTTCACTAGACCAGCCACCTACCTTTTTTCTTGAAAACTCTCCCAAAACGTCTCGTGTGCGTATGGTGTCAGTTTGGGGATATTGGTCGATTTCTGCCAAATGGTCCCTATGGCTTTCTATGGTATTATTATTTAGCAATGTAAGCATTTTATTTGTATGTGTTTTGTTAATACTTTATAATGATGTTTATATTCTATTTTGTTTTTGTAACCGGGGGTTCGATACATTTAGAGTACCGCTAAAGCGTCTCCTGCATGGGATACTTTTACTGTAAAATGACCGGTTGGTGGAATGCCTTCAGTATTACCATTAAGGTTGTTTCAGCAGATCTTTTTTTTTACCTATCGGAGGTGAGTCCTCTTTCAACCAAGTTGTGATCCTGATTCGGCTCTTTGCAGTCCGCTGGAACCTAAAGCAATAACTAACTAACTAACTAACTAATTTCACTCCTTGTCTTTATAACCGCTGCCGGACAGCACTGTTGTTCACATTCACAGTTTTAACAGTCAAAAACACTGCTGAGAGGATACGCCGCTCGATGACCGTTCAAGCCATAAGGACCCCAGCTACTTGCTGTATCCGCACTAGCAGACTACTAGCAAAGAATATGGGTTTACTACAAAGAAGAATCATCCGAGGCTTTCCCTATATAAAAAGTGAAGACGTTTTAAGAGCAGCGCCGTCAAGCGGCTACGTGGCGGAGCAGGTCAAGGGAGGTAAACAGACCACATAGCAACATGTAAATACAGACGATATTGCTCGACTGTATCGGCGTGTTTCTGATGAATCCCGAACATATTTGTCAACAAAATTACTGTGTAATGTGTAGGAAAATGACTCCTTGCAATAATGCTGGTATTTTTGCACATTTGTTTTTCGTCAACATCGTGATATAGAGCTTACAATTTACACGGGAATAGTGAATGAAAACAGTTCGAGTTCTACTTATTGTTTTCTTTTTTTTAATTCATACAAACATGAGGCCTTTTTATGATATTCAAGTTTGTGCTGTTGGTGACTGAATCATAAAACAAAACTATTGCAGCATGCCAGTGTGCTCAATTGTAATCATAAATTAATATTCCCCATTGAATAGTGATTAGTGGGCTAAAGAGCGTTGGTTGTCAATTGAACAAAAGGGAACTTGTGAAAATTGAACACTGCTTTGCATAATCATAATTATTGTCAAATTCAGTTGAATTTGTAAATATGTTATTGTTTCCTTTGGTTTGAAAAACAGTATGAAAGGAAATATAAATTTATTAAATAATAAACATAAGAAATTAACAGGCAGTCAAAGGCAAATACTGGTGTCATATGGCAGAATAAAGCCACCATCACCTTCACCACCTCACCTATCCCGTAGTCTTGTGAACCGTGGGGGCACCACTGATTTGGCAATCAATTTTCTCCCATTCTCTGTTTTCTGCCTGTCTTAGGGCATCACTCAGTCCCAGGTCTGTCCACTCTACAATGTTACCTTCCCACCTCTTCTTCTGTCTGTCTCTTCCTGCCACCTTGTACTGTCCCCTGTAAGATTATTTTGGATAGTCCATTTGATCTTGTGACATGGCCACATCAAAGCCACCATACCACCAAAATCCATTCTGCCTGTTAATTACTAATGTTTAGTATTTAAGATTGTTATATTTCCTTTCATACTGTTTTTTAAACATGGAGTTCGAAAAATTGAGGTGAATACTCTGCGTTTCCAGCGCCTGCTAATTTTATGACCTTGTAAACATGATCCGAGTGAGGTGCCATGAAGCCGATTTCATCTGTGTTGTATTGCTCTGTCCTGTCCAACGGTCCTAATACAACTCTGAAGAATTAAATGGACCTTAAGCAATGTACAAACAAACAAAGAAACTGTGGGGCGGACTATACAAAAATCAATCAATATTTCATTTATTGTCTCTTCACACATTCAGGTGATATTAGACATTAATTAAGAACAACAACAATATAAATAAAATCACAATTAAGAAAACTTGTAAAAAAATGGAATGAAAGGGGAAGAAGGATTTAACACCAAACTATAAAAATCTATCAATAGGAGTCATTTCAATAATTTTCACAACTGCTGTTATCTGTGAATGATGGCGGACTATAAGACAACAACAAGCGTTAAAGAAAAGAAAAAAAAAAGTAATCATACAAAAACAACAAAGAAAACCAAACCAAAGGAAACAATAACATATTTACAAATTGAACTGAATTTGACAATAATTATGATTATGCAAAGCAGTGTTAAATGTTCACAAGTTCCCTTTTGTTCAATTGACAACCAACGCATGTTTGTATGAATTTAAAACAAAAAGTAGAATTCGAACTGTTTTAATTCACGATTTCCATGTAAATTGTAAGCTCTATATCACAATGTTGACGAAAAACAAATGTGCAAAAATACCAGCATTATTGCAGGAAGTCATTTTCCTACACATTACACAGTTATTTTGTTGACAAATATGTTCGGGATTCATCAGAAACACGCCGATACAGTCAAGCAATAGCGTCTGTATTTACATGTTGCTATATGGTCTGTTTACCTCCCTTGACCTGCTCCGCCACGCAGCCGCTTGGTGTCGCTGTGGTGTCGCTGACGTCACTCGTTTCGCATAGAATCGTGTTATGATTCTTCTTTGCAGTATACCCATATTCTTTGCTACTAGTAATATTTCTAGCTCTTTGCATGGGATCATTCTCTACACGTTTGTCCAGTTTGCCGTAATTTAGTACTACTCTTGTTGTTAACATTTAGTCTTGTTGGTGGTTCATGCATGTTGTTCGAATGAGAATATAAACCGAAGTTTAGTTTGCGCACGCACGCATTCCATCGCCCGGAATTTAAAGAACCCGACGCTCACGTTCAAGACCGTCGAGTGCCAGCTACACAAACGCACCCTGCAAGCACTAGGACCCTTCTCCCCCACCCCAGGTCGCTCAGGATGGTGCTCAGTTATTTTGGGGTCAGACGATGCGCCTGAGGCAGCAAGCGGGCGGCTTGAGTTAGATCTTGTATTGGTCAGCGCCTTGACCAGCGCTGGAGCTGGAACAGCGCTATACAAGAACGAGTCAATGTTGTTGTTGCTTCTGCAGCGGTGGATGTGGTGGTTATCTCTTCTTCTTCTCGTTCGTCTTGTTCTTGTTCTTGTTCTTGTTGTTCTTGTTCTTGTTGTTCTTGTTCTTGTTGTTCTTGTTCTTGTTGTTCTTGTTGTTCTTGTTGTTCTTCTTGTTCTTGTTCTTCTTGTTCTTGTTCTTCTTCTTTTTCTTGTTGTTGTTGTTGTTGTTGTTGTTCTTCTGGTTCTTCTTCTTCTTGTTCTTCTTCTTCTTGTTCTTCTTCTTGTTCTTCTTCTTGTTCTTCTTCTTGTTCTTCTTC
>CM072511.1:152349424-152456924 GCA_036898135.1 Oncomelania hupensis | reverse complement strand
TGTAGGTTTCGTTCTTGTGTGTCGAAATCAATTCAATTCTTGTGTGTCGTTTGCTATGAAGGCAACCATCGAACGACACACAAAAATTGAATTGATTTCGACACACAAGAAGGGGAGATGGGGGCGGTATAATTATGATGATGGGAGGCAAGATCAGAAACATTTAAGGAAGATATGAGTTTTCAAGCTGGATTTTAAAGTAGCTATGCTATCAGCAGGTTCTCAAAAGAGAACCTCAAATCCGTGTTGGTGATGCGTGGGGTTGTGTCTTGTTGTTTTGCGTTTGTTTTGTTGGTTGTTTTTCTTTTTTATCTTTTTTTTTTAGAAGGGAGTGGGGGGGGGTGCAGTGTGGGAGTTGAGGGAGAGGGAGGGGAGGGGAGGTATAGGGGGTGCAGTGGCGCAGCGATTTGGGCACACGCTATAAAATGTTTGGTAAAGCAACGTCGAGCCCGGTTAGTACTTAAATGTTTCTGATCTTGCCTCCCATCATCATATATCTCCATCTCCCCTTCTTAGCTCTCCCCTCCTCCCTCCCTCCCTCCCTCCCCCCCTCGTCTCTTATCTATTAGCAAGTGTCTGATTTTATTTTGTATGTGGCCGGATGTTTAGAATGAATGCGCGAGTACTGCGCTTTGAACTGATATTGTTCCTTGGGGAAAAGCGCTAAATAAATATCCTTATTATTTTTATTATTATTATATTAAATTATATAGGATTTTTCTAACGTTTGGTCGTCTGAGCAGGTGCCAAGGTGATTAATTAGTGATCAGAAATAACCATTTCTAAGAGCATTAGTTTGAGGATCAAATTATTAGGCCATTGCAGCTTAAAGTAACAGTCTGCGAGTATTTAAACGGATTCTACAAGTTGAACGGCCAGAACCGGTTGCAGAGTAGTTAAACAACCTATTGATTGATTGATTTTCTTTCTAACGTTCAATCAATCACTGGTATATATGAATGGTACTGTCTTCTCCGGCGATGTGACGGGACGGTAGTTCTGAGTTCGGAATCGCTCGCTCCTCCTGTGTCAAGGTCTTCGGTTCACACCTATTCCAAAGTCGAAGCAGTAATTTTCTCGCAAGGCTCTACTTTCTTAAATAACTATGGAGACGGTTATTCCACTTTCGAACGTTGGTTGTTGTTGTTTTTGTTGTTGTTGTTATTTTTGTTGTTGTTGGGTTGGCCTCGTAGCGCAGTGGGTTAGTGGCCGGTTTGCGATGCCGAAGGTCGCGGGTTCGATTCCCGCAAGGGGCGAACTTATGTGACTTAGGTACGAGACTTTTGAGGTCACCGAGGGTTTTCTCCGGGTACTCAGGTTTTCTCTCTCCCTTCAATAATGGTATTGGATGCAGTCACTCTAAAGTTTTACAAATAAAAATTCATTTTCCTTTCTGTCTTCTAATAGCGACTTACTGTTACACCACATGTTGAGTGATGAATGTGCGTTTGCTGTGTATGTAGAATGTCTGTAACATGTGAGCGTGTACGTTGGTTACCGATCGCGCTCTTTGAGTCAGATTTAGGAATGAGGCGCCTATAGCATCCATTATTATTATTATTATTATTATTATTATTATTATTATTATTATTATTATTATTATTATTATTATTATTATTACCATTATTATTATTATTGTTGTTGTTGTTGTTGTTGTTCTTCTTCTTCTTCTTCTTCTTCTTCTTCTTCTTCTTCTTCTTCTTCTTCTTCTTCTTCTTCCTCCTCTCCCTCCTCCTAAGCAATGCCACCCGATACACATTGGTCGAACGCTACCAGAAGCATGCGTTATTAGTCGCCTCAACAGGCGATAAAGCATGCTCCCATGCTTCAGAGCACTGCTTTCTATACGCTTCAAGCTCTAAAGTCACGGAAAAAGCGCAATTTCACTGCAATGAACTCATGAAAATAGAAAAATGTAAGTTTCGTGTCCTCTAGGGGACGAATTAGGTCAAACTGTATTAGTTTCTAGGTCAACTGTCTTTTACGAACCGTTTGACAATGTTTTTGAACCGTTTGTTGACGCCGGATAGTGTCCTCACTTGGTTTCATGCAATTTAAGAATCCAACAAGGCAATGGGGTTTTTGAGACGGAAAGAGCGGAATGTTGTAGAGCAACATTCTGTATATATTTACAGTGAAATTGCGCTTTTTCTGTCACTATAGCGCTTGAAGCGTGTAGGAAGCAGTGCTATGAAGCATGAGAGCATGCTTTATCGCCTGTTGAGGCGACTAGTAAAACATGCTTCTGGCAGCCTTCGACCAATGTGTACCCCGGTGGCAATGCATAGAGCGAGATGTTGCTTCTTCTTCTTCTTCTTCTTCTTCTTCTTCTTCCGCCTCCTCCTCTCCCTCCTCCTAAGCAATGTATAGAGCGAGATGTTGCTTGTGTTTGTTTCTCTGTAGTGATTATTGTCGTTACTTTGCTGCAGAATGAAGCAGTTTGCCACCCGGGCACACGCTTCTACCTCCTTCCACCCACCATCATCACCATTATCATCATGGGCGACGTAACGGGGACTGTCAGAACCGGCCCCTCCACGGTCTGCAACGCCATCATCAACTTTAGCATCACCAACCAGACGAGCTACCACAGCAACAACATCCTCAACTGCTACAACAAAAGCCTCGCTCTTCCCCCTCAACGTCATCATGATTTTCAGGGTTGTTCTAGTTCTTCTCCGCGTCTGGACATAATGTACACTTCATACGCGGTGAATGGGTCCGCCAGCATAGCGTGCTAAAGACGCGTGTGTATGATGACGTGGTTTGTCTTCGTCTCGTGAGTGGGTCACGTTTACGGTGACAGAGTCAGTCAAGACCGAAACAGTGGACGAAAATTCCGCCCACTATGTTCCTTAAAGGAACAAGCTTGTTCTCCAAGGTTTTACGACGTCGGAAGAAAGTATACAAGTGTCATCTTCTACGGTGATTCTACAAATAGTGGCTAGCGAGGATTTTCTGTCAGTCGTCTTTTGGCGCTTAGAGACGCCTGCAGTTTGTTAAGTTGAAAATCCCCATCCACACCCTCCTCTCACCCCACCCCAACCCCACCTCCCACCCCCTAAAAAAAGGAGCTGGTTCTTATTTGTGTGTCTATGAAAGTAAGTGTTTTTAACATTTTTCAAAACGACCGCAGAAAAAAGCTTACATATGATTTGTGTGTGTGACTCCGTCTAAAGCATTGTGGATTTAAGCTCGGAAACCCTTTGTTGTTATCTGTTTGAAATACTATTCAGTGGAGCGTAACCGGCATTACGGTTACTGGACCTCTTACTGCTGTTTTGTGTAGTATAGTTCAGTTCTTATGTTTGAATTTCAGTATCTCAATTTGGTGGATGCTTTTAATGGGCAATCAATCAGTAGTACTACAATCAAGTAGTTGAACTTTTTTGAAATTGTCTGTTTGTGCAGTTTCTTTTTTAAAATTCTTTTTCTTTTCCTATTTTTACCTAATAGAGGTGAAAAAAACAACCAACAACTAAAAAACAACCCCATTCAAATCAAAATTACAAACAAACTGAGTGCAAAACAGTGAGCATCATCGACATCAGCAATGCCTAAGCCAGTCAGCGGACCACATCGACATGAAGGAGTCTCTCCAGGTCAGCCAGAGTTAGCAGAGGAGGAGGAAGAAGAAGCTAAAGATGCCACCAACCCGGAGACTGGCGAAGCTACGCCAGACGGGGTTAGCGGAGATAACCAGCACGCCGGAGACGAGATTCTCAAGAAGATTATCTCCTTCCGGGCCTTTACGGAGGATTCCTACAGGCGTCTGGTAGAACAGGAAGCCGCGGACAAAGCCCGAGCCAGTGAGAAAAGGGCTAAGGCTCAGGAAGCTCACCTGGTGGACGGAGAACTCATCTTCGGCACCGGTGAGGAGCAGGAGGAGGAGAAAGTGCCGGAACGGAACCCTGACCTGCGGGAGGGTTTGGTGTTGCGAGACGAATACGGAGTCTTCCCTCCCTCCTACCTCGGCAAACCCATTGAGGAGATCGACAAAGGCATCCGGGACAAGGTGAGATATGGATATTTAGTTAGTTACTTTGTGAATTAGTGTGTGTGTATGTGTGTGAGCGCGCGCGCGTGTTTGTGGGTATTTAGTGTAGTGTATTGATGTGAAGTGACGTATGCCTCCGTGCGTGCGAGTCCATGTCTGTGTGTAGGGAGGAGAGGCATGGGGTGTGCTGAGAGTGATGCGGACGTGCGTCTGTTTGTGAATTCTTGAGAGCGTGCATACGTTCGTGTGTGTGTGTGTGTGCTTACTTGTACGTGTGTATGTGGATGCATGAGAGAGAGAGAGAGAGAGAGAGAGGGAGAGAGAGAGAGAGAGAGAGAGGGGGAGGGAGAAAGAGTGTGTGTGAATTGGTGTGTCTGTGTTTCCGTGTCTGTGTCTGTATGTTTGTCTCACTGTCTGTCGGTCGGTCTGTTTGTCTGTTTCTTTGTTTGTCTGTACGTTGAGCTCTCATGTGAAAAGAAAGCTAAAATGGGCTACTCTGCAAATGTCTCTTCTGTTCTGTTTAAGAAAGTTGGAAATATCACATACTCTGACTATGGAATATTCAGGTTCCATCAGTGTTTTTATTATGACATCATGGAAAGTGTTGGTGCTTAGGCAGAACGTTAGTGTTAATTTGGAATATAATAGATATACACGTAACATTCATGGTACATGTAAGAGATCTTTTGAGACTGGGAGAAATCATTTTGTAATTGCAACCACACCCGAAAGCTTCTCAGCAACAATACTATCAATGAGTGGTATTGTAACCACTATTCAAAATGCTACTTCGATTATTTGCAATGTAAAGAATAAATCACGACTGTCATGCCTATTGTGTAATATTATTACTTCGTTTATTAATAAAATATAGAATGTAATATTGCACGGACCATAGAATAGCGCATGTCGCATAATAAAGTCGATTCCTTTGTAGAGCAACGTTCGATATTACAATTTCTATGATACGCAAGTTCCCCCCCCCCCTATCCCCCCACCCTATATGTATTTCTATAATCTATCAATCGGTTATTGCATTGGTATTTCAAATAGTGCACTCATCGTATTGATGCTATTCACTCTGCAAAAAGGAAATATCGACAGGCAGAATAAGCGCTATCCTTACCAGTATGAATGGAGAACCGTTATTGTAATCATCCAGAAAAAAATGTTATGATTCATCATGATTATGCTGTTCAAACCTTACATGCCTGAGAGGAGAATGTTGAATGATATATAGAGGGACAGATAGATAGACAGACAGATAGGTAGACAGATAGATAGACAGACAGACAGATAGACAGATAGATAGACAGACAGACAGACAGACAGACAGACAGACAGATAGATAGATAGATAGATAGATAGATAGATAGATAGATAGATAGATAGATAGATAGATAGATAGATAGATAGATAGATAGATAGATAGATAGATAGATAGATAGATAGATAGATAGATAGATAGATAGATAGATAGATAGATAGATAGATAGATAGATAGATAGATAGATAGATAGATAGATAGATAGATAGATAGATAGATAGATAGATAGATAGATAGATAGATAGATAGATAGATAGATAGATAGATAGATAGATAGATAGATAGATAGATAGATAGATAGATAGATAGATAGATAGATAGATAGATAGATAGATAGATAGATAGATAGATAGATAGATAGATAGATAGATAGATAGATAGATAGATAGATAGATAGATAGATAGATAGATAGATAGATAGATAGATAGATAGATAGATAGATAGATAGATAGATAGATAGATAGATAGATAGATAGATAGATAGATAGATAGATAGATAGATAGATAGATAGATAGATAGATAGATAGATAGATAGATAGATAGATAGATAGATAGATAGATAGATAGATAGATAGATAGATAGATAGATAGATAGGTGTATGGATGGAGGGATGGACGGACAGATAGACATACAGACGGAGACAGATAGATCGATACACCTAAACAGGAACATAAAAGACAGCCTACGCTTGACAAAACTAATGCTAAAACGCAATTACTGTAATGTGTACGTATAGCGTATATACAAAGGACATGGTTCAAGTCTCCGTTGAGACGCTTTGTTACTTGTTCATTTAGCTAATTATGCCTTCTAATGGGTTGTCTTGTTGAGCACCGGTAGTTTTATTTGGAAGGTCGCAATTTAGTCTAAGATTCATTACATTTAGAGCTTGAAGTACCGAAATAGCTAACAAGTTTCTAGGAGATTAGACTTGCGAGTATGGGCGACTAAAATGAACTGATGCATTGCTTTAACAAGCATTATTTTCATTTATATATATAAATAAATATATATATCCTAGACATCTCCATTGAAAAGAGACCTAGTCGATTATATGAAGCTGATTTTCAAAAAACGTTTTTTTTCCTAATGACAAAACTGTGGGCCGGCACCGCCCTCATAAATCTGGCCGTGAGGAAAACGTCGGAGTCGGTCTTTTAAAAACCTCTCTCTCTAACCTGCAAACGAGAAGTTACGGAGAAATCCCCCCACAAATTTGTTACCCTATTACAATAGAAATGGATAAGTATGTTTCGCCATTAAGATCTCCCATCGAAATTGACAGTATCGCTTTGCCGTCTATTTCGATGATGTGGTTGATTATCTCAACACTCTATGTATAAATAGTTTAGACTTAGACAGTTACAGTTTTACAGTCACACTAGCCTGCAGTGCAGCAGACCCACAAGCAATAACGGACATGAGATTATTCATGCTAGCAGGTAAGCAGTGTGTTGGAAAGCAATATTAAATACAGGTGCAAAAAGGTTGTGTTTTTTTTTTCCCAATCCTATGCGATCTCTCGGGCGTGTACGACTTTTCTTCATTCCCAACTGGTTCCAACTGGGACTTCTTGCGTTTGTCTAGGATACATTAACTTTTCGCATTAGTGACAAATTTCACAGTTCTGTGCACCCTAATAGATATTATATAACATGAACACTTCACACAGACCGATACAGGTCTACCATCTACAATGTTATCTTGCTGCTGCGTAAAACATTTACCTTCGTTACTCCAAACTGTGCTGCTCTGCTAAAGATTACAATAAATACAATACAATACGATATACAATACAAAACGATATACAATACGATATTGATCTACCATACAATACGAAATACCATACGATATACAGTACGATGTACAATTAGCTTCGTTACTCCAAACTGTGCTGTTCTCCTAAAGATTACAATAAAAACAATACAATAGATATATAATACAATACGATATACCACACAATATGATATACAGTACAATACGATATACTTACAATACAATGCGATATGCAATGCAATACGATATGCAATACAATACGATATGCAATACAATACAATATACAATACAATACGATATGCAATACAATACAATAAAATACAATACGATATGCAATACAATACAATACAATACAATACAATACAATACAATACGATATAAAATACAATCCGATTTTAGGTAGTTATGACAACTGTGTCAAGCCCATATGGTAGATATTTCGCTTAAAGAGATTAGACTGGAGTTTTAGGTAGGTGTTGGATCATTTGAGCAAGAAGAAAACATATCAGCTGTTCTATCTGTACATTTTATATTATTTTCTTCATCGAACAGTAAATTACAAAATATAGATATACAGGGGCGGATTTTTCCATTGTTGAGGGGGTGTGCACAGTGCACTAATGCGAAGTGGCGTAGCCACAAGCGCGAGCCTGCGAAGCAGGCGAGTGTACTAGGGGGGTCCGGGGGCATGCCCCCCCCGGAAAAATTTGAAAATAATGGTTAAAATCTGTGCAATCTGGTGCATTTTGGGCATTATTTTAAGGACTGAAAATAGTATTGTTTTGTGCTAAAAGTCCTCTGTAAGTTTAGTCCCCCCCCCCCCACATACACACTCTTAAACACCCCTCTGCAAACTCTGATGATAAATTTACAATAGCAGAACATCTTGCATGAAGGCTTATACAAAGACAGATAAAGTTACTGCAAATAAAACAAGAAATAGCCACTCACATCAGTTTTATTCAAAACTGACCTGATGCATGTACAAGTTTGGTCACACACACACACACACAAAACAAAAAACAAAAAAACTAATTTGGAGGTACATGAAACTGTGTGGTGAGTGAGAATTAGTAATTTTTTTCTCTTCTTTCTTCTCCTTTTCTCCCTCCTTTTTTTTTTTTTTTTTTTTGTTTTGGACCGCCAGGGGGGTGTGCACGTGCACAAGTGGCACAAGAACAAGATCCGCCCCTGATATAGGCCTTTGTGAGACTCCACCCCCCCCCCCCCCACACACACCAATCAATCGTCAATCTCGTTTATACACAGGTATAACATACCTATTACGCCTATTAATATTTCACGAAACTAGTTATTGCTCTGGTTAAAGTTAAACCACAAACCCTTCGCCAGAAAATGGATGTTGATCGTCCAAGTTCAAGGATCAAGAGCCAGGACTGGGACTGATCGGGTGCCTAACTACCCGTGTTAATCCTTTTGAGGCTGTCTACCCGCTTGGCTCCATACACACAGACTTAACAACGCTACATTTAACATGATGGAGAGAGCTCCTAGCGAAATAAAGTGCAAACCATAGCGGAAAGCTCAAGTTGGCATAGGGGCCCAAAATATAAAGGCTTTCGTTACAATTATATGCAGAGGACGGGCGATCTTTTGTCAGTATAGCTTAGAACGGCGTCACTGTTCATTTATTATGTCCGCGTTGACCGCAAGTTGACTTTTTCTGTTCTTTTCGAGGTTTCGACTGAAGTAAATTTCACCGTGAAATATAGTAAAGTACCTAGCTCCGTGCGGTATTATATTTCACGAAGGAAACGTTTTGCTGGTCATTGCTTCACGAAATATGCCCCACGAAATCTAATGTAAAAAGAACGGCACAGATGAATTTCAACAGAGAATTAAGTCTTTGTCACTGTGTTTGTGCGATCAATTGTTTTCTGATACAGATATTAATAACGACTCTATGTCACGACATAATTTCTGACAACAGCTTTTATTTAGGCTCCCTTACCCCACCCCCTTCCTTCTTCCCCATCCCCCCCCCCAAAAAAAAAGAAAAAAAAAAGAAAGGTCATTATTCATCCAAAGCTAATGCATTATATCAGTTGTACCAGTGACATAATTTCTGTACAGCACCCGACCACTGGAACCCATGCTTTTTCTTGTCATTGGTATTCCCTTACTCGCCCTAGTGAACTGTCAGCTATAGTCTTGCACTATTCAGTTGACGCGTAATCTGTATACGTCTACAGCTCTATTGAACTGCTCAGCAGGTTAGCGTTACACCCTATTAAGGATTTCATGGTACATGTTTTCTTGATTGTGAGAGGCGGAATATATTGTATTAACCTACATTAAGTTTAAATATGCAGTTCTACACACAATGGCACGCACATAGATCTACACTCTTGTTATGGTACTATATTGAATTAAAGCAACGTGACAGTTTTGAGAGAATATTCAATTTATGATAATGTGCATATCGGGAGTTGTTAATTTAAAATCAGAATGAAGACGGCTGTCCATCTTGGTAGAGCAGAGCTAGGAGCATAAAGGGAGACAAACACGTTTTGTGTAAAACACAAGTCGTAAGCTTAGTTGTCTCGCCTAAACAAAACCCGAACATAACTTTGAGCGTACACCCTACATTCAGGACGATTTTTGTCTTCACCTGTGTCCGTGGAGTTCACAACTGAAGAAGTGGATACATATATCTCCGAAATGTGTTCTAATAATTGGCGTTGAGTTATTTTCCTCTCTCTCTCCCTCCCTCCCTCCCTTCCTCTCTCTCTCTCCTTCTCTCTCTCTCTCTCTCGTAAAACATTTTTATCTAAGTCTTGTCTTCCTAGTTTAAGATAATAATAAGACTGATTAAGTTTGTCATCGTGATCGTCGTCATTATGATCACCGCCATCATCATCATCATCATCATCATCATCATCATCATCATCATCATCATCATCATCATCATCATCATCATCATCATCATCGTCGTCGTCGTCGTCGTCGTCATCATCATCATCATCATCATCATCAACATCATCATCCTCAACCACCCGAGGTAGATGTTTTTAACAGTGGCATCATCCTCATTATCCTCCTCCTCCTCCTCCTCCTCCACCTCATCATCATCATCATCATCATTCTACTGGACTTCCAGCTTCCTTATTTGTTTGCAATGCTAGACACGAGCTCTGCACATGGCAAGGCTGAACAACCTTCAGAAACTGCTTTGCCTCATGAGGGAATGGATCAAGAAAATCGAACGTTCCGCTCTGTAAGCAAACAGTCCATGTACATGCAACGCCATAACTCCAAGGCTATAGTGCATAAACAAAAGTGACCCCGAAGTCGAGTATTTCGATCTTAGCGAAACTATAGAAGTAGAACCGAAGAGTTTGTACCACTGCCCCAGCTCAGAGGTAGAGGTTTCGCCTGGAACACAGTGGACCCGGTCAGGTTCAAATCCCGTGGTGGGTGTAAAGGCTAGGTCGGACGACGAACGTTTTGATTGCAATCACACAATGACAGTGAAAGTTTCGAGTCATGATTGGAATGGGGAGGATTGACGTTTTGAGTCGTCAGTAGTCACACTAAAACGTTTGATTTTGGTTAACATGAGCACAGTCACTGCGCATAAACAAAAGCACAAGAGTGGTTACCCTTGCTGCGCCGAAAGCCAAAATGTGTGAAAAGCAGCGACGAAGAATGTTTGCATTAACGGTAGCATATCATTTGTCAAGTTCAGAGAAAAAGACGATATCCTATAAGCATCCAAGTGACTGTAACCATCTCTATTACTTCACAGGTATTTTTCACACTCAACGTTTCTATCGGGCCGGTCTTAGAATTATTAGCCATTTTCTCAAGATCACGTGAACAAAAAAGCGCGTTTCATTGGTTCCCATGCTGAATGACTCGCAACCATTCGGGCATGTTCTAAACGTGGAAAATCATCGCAAATCACGCTGCGAACTGATTTGATTTAGATGATTCGGTGATAAGCGTTAAACTTTTTGTTCAACCAAAGATTGATTATTAGTACTACCATTACTACAGTTATTGGCATTTCAATTATGATTATTACTTATTTGACACGTGTTGGTAGCCTTTAATAATTTTAATTTCAAACACCTTCAAATGTATGTGTTTGGTTGATGATTTATAATGATGTTTGTATTCTATTTTGTTTTTGTAACCGGGGTGTTCGCGTAGTTGAGGTCAACCCTCAGCCGTCCCCCGCGTGGGATGTCTTTATTGTAAAGTGACTGGCCGTTGGAGGGCGTTCAATTTTCCCACTGGGGTTGTTTCAGCAGATCTTTTATGCGGATCGGGGGTTGTCCGGTCCTGATTTGGCTCGGAAGAGTCCGCTGGACCTAAAGCAACAATAAATCAATCAATCAAAAACACCTTCAAAAGTAGTATTTAGCTCACTCTTTGGCAGCATCTATCTACATACTCACGCTGAACAGCGACAAGCAAGGACATGTCTGTCAGTCTTGATGCGCCTGTGTCGGCTGGCGGTGCTTGTCTGGAAGTTGAAGCTGCTGTCACCGACTGTGGGAGATCCCGATGCGTCAATCTACCTCAACCCTCAACACTCATTTTCACCTCGATAGGGCTACGGTTTCGGCGACGGTCGTGCTGCGTTGTGGGCCCGCGGTTTAGAGGAAATAAATTTGTCTTAAGGCTTGTGAACGATGACTAAAACCACGATTGGTGTGCTTAAGTGCTACAGAAGACTTCTGGGCATGTCCTATCACCAACAACGAAGTCCGACAGACCATCACACAAGCCATTGGACTTCACGATGACATGCTCACAGTGGTGAAGAAACGGAAACTCCGATAATATGGTCACGTCACCAGAGCATCAGGCCTTGCAAAGACCATCCTGCAAGGCACCGTGCAAGGAGGCAGAAGAAGAGGGAGAAAGAAAATGAGGTGGTGGGACAACATTCGAGAATGGACTGGCTTGACACTGAGCGAAGCCATGAGGGTTACTGAGGACAGAGAAAGATGGAGTACGCTGGTTAAACGATCATCTGTGGTGCCCCAAAGACCTTTGAGTTACGGGATAGGATAGAATAAGATAGGATAGAATAGTACAGCATATGGTTAATAGGCCAACTGTACTAAAGTGAAGTGAGGATATAACAGGCCTATTACGTTACAAATGGAAATATACATATAAGGCTCACACAGGCTAGCGAAAATTGCGTTTCAGTTGCCTACACACCCAGAGGTGTGCAAAATATTTAACAATCATTATAATTTATCACGGTGAGAAAATATCAGACAATGGGTCCCGACAGGAAGTCCTCTCCAGGATCGCACAAACAACTGCTGCCCTGGCGAGGTTGAAGCCCATTTGGAAAGACAGGACCATCAGTCTACATTCCAAGGTAAGGCTGCTGCGCTCCCTTGTCATCTCCATCTTCCCATATGCTTGCGAAACATGGACCCTCACAGCAGATCTACAACGAAGAATACAAAACATGGAGATGAGGTGCTACAGAAGACTTCTGGGCATTTCCTATACCCAGCACATCACCAACGACGAAGTTCGACAGACCATCACACAAGCCATTGGACAACACGATGACCTGCTCACAGTGGTGAAGAAACAGAAACTCCGATGTTATGGCCACGTCACCAGACCAGATCATCAGGCCTTGCAAAGACCATCCTGCAAGGCACAGTGCAAGGAGGTAGAAGAAGAGGGAGACCGAAAAAGAGGTGGGAGGACAACATTCGAGACTGGACTGGTTTGACACTGAGGGAAACAATCAGGGTTGCTGAGGACAGGGAAAGATGGAGTATGCTGGTTAAACGATCATCTGTGGTGCCCCTACGACCCCGAGTTACGGGATAGGACAGGAGGATAGGATAGGAGTAAATAAACACCAAGTATCGTGGTTTTGCAGATGCTTGTCAGAAAGTAATACTTTATTCGTTTTAAATGTACAAAGAGCTTGGAGAATAAAAGTAATGGTGCTTTTCCATCAAGACCAATTTTCAGCCGTCGATCACGCAGCAATCTTTCCCGATGTCGCAAAGCATTCAGTGCGATAATCACTTAAGAACTGGTTGTGTTTATCGTTATGGCGTCTGGGTGATGCCTACCTGCCCAAGAATCGCCATTGATCTGCGGGTGAAAAATAAATCAATCGCCTAATCAACCACCAGATCGACCGACCGCTTGTTATGGCTGATTGGATGTCTTTTCGAGTGCTCCTGGATCAGCTCACGCGCATTGCTGGAGTATCAGACTCTTTTAAACGGTCGTGGGGGGGGGGGGGGGGGGGGGGGGGAATGATTGATAACTATAGGCTGTATAGGACTTCAGCAGACGTCGGCGTTTATCAGATAGGCTACGCTTCCTACTGCCGTTAATGGGCGAATGATCAAATTTGCATTACAGAAACTGCGCCAAATGTAAATCTAAACTTTCTCTATTTTATTTTTTTAAGTGATGATGATGATGATGATGATATGAAGAAGAAGAAGAAGAAGAAGAAGAAGAAGATGATGATGATGATGATGATGATGATGATGATGATGATGATGATGATGATGATGATGATGATGATTATTATTATTATTATTATTATTATTATTATTATTATTATTAATTAATTAATTAATTAATTAATTAATTAATTAATTAATTTTGATTCCCCCGTTGGGGTGCCGGGGGTTTCAGTATAAATAGTATCCCCACTTTCTGGAAATATATTGCTTTAAATTCCCACTGTCGCTCTCTTTCTCATTTTCTCTTTCTCATTCCTGCTCTGTTCTATCAATCTGCTATACTGTCTTCTTCTTCGCTTGACCAGCCACCTATCGTTTTTCTTGAAAACTCTTCCGGGACAAGACTCCTTATTTGTGTATGAGGTCTGTTGGATCAGCTTGGGAATATTGGACGCTTTCTGCCAGGTGGTCACTAGGGCTTCCTATGATGTTATTATTTAGCAATGTAGGCATTTTATATGTATGTGTTTTGTTGATAATATATAATGATGTTTGTATTCTATTTTGTTTTTGTAAACGGGGGTTCGAAAAACGAGGGTAGGGAGCCGTGGTGGGAGATGGGGAGGGAGAAAAAGGTGGCAGTTCTCTGTCCCTCTCCCGAACCACAGTTTGTGATGATTGCAAGGGTTGTGAATTTGGCTTATTTAGTTGTAATATATTGTATAATATTGATGACCAAATCTATAACAGCGGCCTTGATATAATTATAATTATTGTGATGGAGATCAAAATTAACATTTCTAGGTGCATTTTTTAAAATAAATATTTATAAACCCTGGGGTGTCGGATAGCGCAGTGGTTGGAGCACTCGCTATACTGTGTCGCAAGTTAAGCACCGTCCAGTGCGGTTATCACTTGGATGGGTGACCGCAAACCGTGAAGCGACAAATAATAATACGCCCCCAGTTGACTCAACTGTGACTGAGTACCTACTCCTCCTACTCTCTTAAGGGTGGGGAAGGTAAAGCAGCGAGGGAGAGAGATGGGCATCACCCTCATTACGCTGGCCCAAGATAAGTGTGATCTCCAACATCACGCTCCCCTACGGCCACAAGGCTATGGGACCACCTTTACCTTTTACCTTTATAAACCCTAACGTCAATCCTCAAATGTATGTATCATGTATTCTGTTGCAGACCTTTGTCGTCATTGGGAAGAAGTTCAGAAACAGAAACATTTTCCGATTTTCTGCCACACGGGCTCTCTACATCCTGTCACCTTGGAACATAGTGCGACGGATAGCATTGTTAATAGCCACCAATCAGTTGTTCGACATATTAATCATCATCACCATTCTTGTCAATTGTGTGTTCCTTACCATGCCAGAGTTGTCTATCGCCGAAACATCAGAGTAAGTACTTATTTTAAATAATGTATTTAAACGTTCTTATATAGCGTTTTTCCCGATCAAGAGCTGCTCAAGGCGCTGGCCGATACGGGTTCTAACTCAGACAACTGGGCCACAACCCTGCACGACCGGATATGGGGGAGGAGGGGCCAAGTGCTTGCTGGGTATATTTTAGTTTGTGTAGCCGGCCCGTTTAGGACATGAGCGTCAGGATCTTTAACCTTTGTGAGATGGAATGCGTGCGTGCACAGACTAGACCTCAGTTTATACTCTCATCCGAATGAGTACGAAGTATACATTTAAATCTACTGGGTTTTCTGCATGTTTTTCATCAATTGAAGGTGTTTTTTTCCTCATATAAATGACATACTCCAAGAAGTAGTCCACATTTGAATTCATCGTGTCATGAAGAATTTCATGAAGAAATTATACCTTTTCTCAGCAAAATCCTTTAAAACAAAACAAAAAACAACAAAAAAAACCCAACTCACTTGCGTGCAGCAATTTGAGTTTATGTATTCACCCATACTTCAAAAGTCAACGTTGCAGGCGGTAGTTCTTCGCTAGACTCGTTTTGCTCTATCCTCAAAACGGCTGAACCGATTTTTATGATTTTTTTGGTTATGCAGGTACTTCTACATGGCCAATCATTCAGTTGCATTCCATTGGTTGGTCATTCAGTTAATTGGTCGAACCGTCGGTTGGTATTGCACTTTTCAGTTCCCCTCCCATCTCCCCCCTCACACCTCACATTTTTTTTAACCTTATCTCAAACATGTTTTGACTTATTTTGAATATTTTTACTACGGCTATGCTAAGTATGCATATACTGGAACTATTGCTTAGCCCGTTGTGTTTGCACTGTAAAGGTCAAGGTAACTGAGGTTCTGGCAGAACAAATTTTGATAAAATTTAGCTTGAAGATAGTTCAAGGAGTTCCACGTTGTCATTTTGCTTCTTTTGAAGTAAAACTCGTGACAGAACAGCCCTCCGCAAAAATTAAAACTTGTTAAAATTCTGGTTTTCATATATATATATATATATATATATATATATATATATATATATATATATATATATATATATATATATATATATATATATATATATATATATATATATATATATATATATATATATATATATATATATATATATATATATATATATATATATATATATATATTTGTGTGTGTGTGTGTGTGTGTGTTTGTGTGTGTGTGTGTGTGTGTGTGTGTGTGTGCGGAAATGCATTTGAATGACTGACCATCTTGTTTTTGTCTCCTTTCTTACTGTGGGCATGATTGATTAATTTTGAACCAGTCAAGAAATCTGTTTTTCCTTTCTACCTTCTACTTATACTTGGGTTTCCTTCCTGAGCAAGGTACACCCGATTTGTTTGATAAGATGTCGAGCAAGTCACACCATAGAAATCTTCTGCAACTTTACCCCTGGCACAAAGCCCAGTCTATTCAAAGTTCTTTAGGCTTACCACTGTCTTGTGTAATGTTCTTAAGTGTTTTATATCTTATTAAATGTATGTCAGCTTGAATGTCATCTCTGTTTTAGCCTATGTGCATCTCTTAGGTCTAAGCGACCTTGTGGCATGGTCAGCATTCGTAGATTTATGGTGGTGTAACTCGAGTTGCACTTCACGGACACTAAGCAAAGCCACTATAGTGCTCACCCTCCAGCAGACCGTTGCTGGGATGGGTTAATTAATGAATATACAGTCTTGTGTTTCTCAGTCCTAGTTTCAGTCCTAGTTCTAAACTATAATCTCCATACAGTGATTTCTATAGTCTTTTGTATCCCATACAACCTTTTGAATAGCGTTACAGCTCCTCAGCCTTTCAACAAACTGTGAGGTGTGGACAGCTTAGTTAACCCTTATTGAGGTTTGCTCAGGCACGGTTCACTGGTTTGCTTTTCTTGTACAAATCTAGCAAAAAGGGTGAAGATTACTAGCGCCAGTGCAAGATCTATAATATAGTTTTGCTCAAGGACCACGTTTGATCAGTCCCATATTCGCTATTGTGACGTGGGACTTTAATTTATCTAAACGAAAAAAAACAAAAAACAAACACGTTTAACTTCACGAGTGGGGAACCCCCCTTCCCCCCCACACACACCCCACACAAAACCTCAATATTGTTTCCTGGAACCCGTCTTCTCATTCTCTGGTCATACTTAATTCTCCCTGCTATTCCTCCATCTTTCATTTACAGGTTAGGCTTGTTTCTCAACTCTCTTGGCCTTTTTGCGATTATGTGTTCCATTTTTCAGCACTCGGAAATTGCTTTTACCTAGTCGACCCCAGTTCTTCCGTTTCTCCCCTTATCCCCCTCCCCGCCCGCTCCCCGCCTCTTCCCCCGTCACCCAACCCCACTCCGCTTCAGCTTTCATGACCAAACAATCAGGGACTGAGACATGGGTTCTTCAACATGTATATATAAATATGTTGGGTCTAAGACCAACAGGCTGATATTCAGTGTGACCTTAACATATGAGCCATGTTAAATGAAGCTATTTAGTGAAAAGCAATGCAACAGCAGTAATAAGGTCTTCTTCTTCTTCTTCGTAATACTGTGGAAACCCGGTATTCGAGGAAAATGATTCCACAACGTTTGGCGTGCGCAGCCAAGGTGCATGCTGGGTGTTTTCTTGTCACCGGCACTCACCCGTCTAGGACATGAGCGTCAGGATCTTTAAAGTCCGTTATGATGGAATGTGTGCGAAACAGACTAGACCTCGGTTTAAACTCTCATCCGAAGGAGTAGGAAACGGGAGTAAAGTGTCTTTCCCAAGAACACAACACAATGCTCCGGCCTGGGCTCGAACCCGGGACCTTCAGATCCGCAAGCCAAAGCTCCACCATTAGGCCACCGTGCCTAAGGTAGAAGTATTGTCAGCAGTAATTGTTTATGCTCTCTCTAAGCTGAAGAAATCGTTATGGAATATAAATAATTGTACAGCTACACTAATAAAAAGCCACTTCAGGAACCAAGCTCTCACAAGTAGGCATGCATCCACTGCTCTTTCAAGTGCCATATACCTTCATTGGGCTAGGGGGCGAACTTGTTTTTTCCAACCTAGTTCCAGTCATTCGCCGAAAAAGGCAATTACCGAAGTCGGACGAAGCTCTCCGAGTCGAGCTATCCGATGTTTTACGAACGAATGCTGGCAGGACTACATGAAACCACAGGCTGGGAAGTCTCGTCTTTCGTAGGCCTCAATTACATACTATACTACGTACGTATGTAGAAGGCCCACGAGTTTACAAAGACAAAAGAAAAGACTTCAGAGCCTGTGGTGAAACATCCGTGCATAAAAATAGCCGCTGTTGCTTCTAGATCTAATTCTGTTTCGATCTGCACAGCTTCAAGCTTAAGTCAAGTCGAGATTCGCATTTTGAAGCAGTTAGTATTATTATTATTTTATGATGATTAATATACTGACACCATTAGTAATAAAGAGTAAAAGTAATACATAACACATAATGCACACATACAACGATTTCACATCTATATCAACAATAAAACCATGACAAAACTTCAAAGCGCTATGGATGATGTCTCTTCAGCACAACAAGGCAAGCAAGTTTATAATGGTCTAAAAAAACAGTGACATTTTTATGGCAAGCACCAAAGCAATTATTTATTTAACTAATATTATTCTTTTTAACTGATACAGTAAATTTGTTATATGTATTTCAATGATATGTATTTTAATGACAAACACGTATTTAAAAAAATGTTGCGTGGCAGGCGGAAGTTTCCATAAATCATCTGAAAACTTTGGTAAATCTATAAGAAAAAATAACCAGTAACACCATTTGAATATTTCGGGTTACACCCAACTTCAGCAAAAACAAACAAAACGTCACTGACCATATTTACACCATTGAGCACGCACAGCAGCACACTATTCTTTTTTTCTTTTTTTTAAAAGTAGGAATAATAATAATAATAATAATAATAATAATAATAATAATAATAATAATAATAATAATAATAATAATAATAATAATAATAATAACAACAAACAAACCAAACAAATAAATCAATTAAAGATTTAACTAAATAACTATACTACTACTACTACTACTACTACTACTACTACTACTACTACTACTACTACTACTACTACTACTACTACTAGCGAAGTTGTGGTCTTGATTTTGTGGTTCTGATTCGGCTCTTTGCAGTCCGCTGGACCTTGTAAGCAATGAATAACTAATTAGCTATTAATTTAACTCTGATCTCGAGTTGTCTTGATTTTGTGGTCCTGATTCGGCTCTTTGCAGTCGGCTGGACCCTGTAAGCAATGAATAACTAACTATTATTATTAATTTAACTCTGATCTCGAGTTATAAAAAAAAAATTAGCTTAGCCTACTCGTCCTTCTCTGGAAATTTAAAGATTCGAATATTATAAAGTATAGGCCTAAATATTATTAATTAGAATAGATATAGTTGATACATTTATTTACGTATAAAACAAACAATACAGGTCTAATAATTATATTCAGCTAGTGAGCTTCTTCGCTGCGCGGAGACTGACTTACAATATATAATGTAGATTAAGCCTATGTATTGTACTACTGTATAACAGTGTCTACTTGGTTCTAGGCAGGAAATGGGGAATGATATTATTAACCTACTGCTGAGAACGAACAAAATGCAAATCAAGAAACGCAACTATTAAATATGGTCGATAATAATTATGCTCATATTAACAAAGTATACCGTTGCGAAATGCTAAATCTGTGTAAATCGAACAGAATTAGAAGCAACAGCGATCAGTTTTAATGTCAACTAGTCGTAGTCATGTCAAGCATCATTTCGTAACACACCGGAGAGCTTCGTTCGACTTCGGTGATTGCCTTTTTGGGCGAATGACTGGAACTAGGTTGGAAAAACAAGTTTGCGGGCTAGGGATTAAATTGACCACTGCGCGAGTAATTATACCGGTAATAATGATTGACACTGTGAAGCATATAATATATATCTGACAGCAAATTGCTAGAACCATGACCTCACCTCCAGTACCCTGAACTTATACGTACTGTCCCTTCGGTGGAGGTCGAAGCCTGAACCTGTAGTCAGAGGTTATCAATAATCAATTATGGCATCTATGGTGCATGTCCCTTAAATTTGCTTTGGTTACTTGTCCTGTACTGTAGTAGAGCAAGCAGGCATGTTTTGGTTACTTGTTATTAGCATTAAATACTCGTTATTCTTGGCGCCTTGATTCGCTGCAATGAGAGATGTGTGCATTATAAATTATTATTATTATTATTATTATTATTATTATTATTATTATTATTATTATTATTATTAAAACTTGTAAAACTAAAACTTCGATTTTCTTCCGTCTTCTAATTGCGATCTCCCTGCCTTTACACCACCTGTTTGAGTGATGTAGGTGTATTTGGTGTGTGTGAGGGTGGATGAGACAGGTGAGCGTGTATGTTGGTATAGATCGCCGCGCTTTGAGCCTTGGGGAAAGGCGCGTACATAGCATCCTGTATTATTATTATTATTATTATTATTATTATTATTATTATTATTATTATTATTATTATTATTATTATTATTATTATTATTATTATTATTATTATTATTATTATTCATGACATTTAGGTAAATTGAGACATATCCTCACTCTCCCCTTTTCCTTCCCCCCCACAACCCCCCTTCATCCTCCTTCCCGCCCTTAATTCTCAGAAACAATATCTCATAAAATAAATTTATTACCAAGTGTCCTTGTATATTTTGTTTTTACAGGCTGCTTGATTTTTTTCTTCTTCTGTTTTTCGTTTGTTGTCTAGATTCAGTGTGTTCCATTTGCTTTTATTTGGATGATTGAAACAGAATAAAACTATAGCTATCCCTACCTGGACAAGGTTGTGATGAGGTAATACGATTTGGAGGATGTAGATACAACCTGGCCTTCGAAGACATCTCCGTCAGTGGACACACGCGAAGCTTGATGTACAAATGTACAAACATGCACTAAAAGTCCCGTTCCCCCTCCCCCCTCCACCCTCCTCCCTCTTCTCCCCGTCCCTCACTTCCCTATTTTCCCCCCTACCCTCTACCCTTGTCCTGGATGGCACTGCTCTTGCGGCTGCCGTGCTTTTCACTGAGAAAGCAGGATGAATTTTCCTAAACCTGTTTTGTGCTGTAGCTAAAACTTGCCTGGGCCGATTTAGAGAGAGAGAGAGAGAGAAAGAGAGAGAGAGTGTGTATAGGTATATGCGTGTGTGTGTGTTTAGGTGGGCATGTAGAAACGACGTTACAGTGACACAATCATGGAACTCCACATGGTTTCTTTTGACTTTTTTTGGAAGGCTGCCCTATTTTGACGTCAAAATAGGGTTCCGGTAGACTTACAGCTGTTTTAGGCTTAGGGTTAGGTTAAGGGTTAGGGTTAGGATTAGGGTTAGGGTTAGGGATAGGTTCAAAAATTTCAAAATGTCAAAATAATGTCACGAAAATGGAAAGTGTGTCAAAATAATCCCTGTTTTTTTTCACAACAGTCATCAGAATGGAATGTCGTTTTTACAAAAATGTGTGTGTGTGTGTGTGTGTGTGTGTGTGTGTGTGTGTGTGTGTGTGCGCTGGCAGATAGTTCAGATAGTGGACCGTTTTCCTTTCCGTTTTCCTTTGGCTTCATTAGGATAAAGCCGAGTTCACAACACTGCCAAGAAAGTGAACACTTTTGAAAATGATTATATGGGGGCTGTTTGTGGGCATGCGCGTGCGCGTTCTTATGTGTGAGAGGGTTTGTGTGTGTGGTTGTGGAAATACATTTGATTGACTTGCCATCTTGTTTGTTGTTGTTGTTGTTGTTGTTGAGTTTTAACGACCATAGTACATGCTTGTTAGTCAGTAAGAAGGTGGGTTATTGTTTTGAATGCACTGTAGCTTTTATATTTTTTAAATATTTATTTATTTATTTATTTGTTTGTTTTGTTTTTTAAAATAATGTTTTAAATTTAGGGAAAATCTCTCTGCGCCCTATATAGTTCGGGAAGTGTGGTACAATGTTTTTGTCTTCAATTATTTACTTTTTTTTTAAAGCAAATGTATGTTTTGTGTGCAGATACGTCTTCCTTGCAATTTATATAACAGAAATGTTCATCAAAGTACTGGCTCGAGGCTTCATTCTCAACTCGCACACCTATCTTCGAGATCCATGGAACTGGTTAGACTTCATAGTCATCGTATCAGCGTAAGTTCAGTCTGTACAGTGTTACACTCGATGTTGGTTTTGTTTCTATCAGTAGTTGATTCAGCCCCAATGCTGAAATCATGATAAGTGTAACTCGGATTCGTTTATCCACGCAACCTGTCCACTCAACAAATAAGGCAGAAGTTGTCGGATGAAGTTTTCCAACTTTATTCAGCGTACATCAACAACTGCATACAATCGTTCAATCGCTTTTCACTTTTTCTCTTTAGAACACTCCAGCGTGACGCACCACAACCAATCAAAATAAACTTCGTCATCACTGTCTTACGTCATACAACATTCTTCATCATAAAAGAACTTCTCAGCTGTTACTACATTTATCGCGAAGCTTCGATCGATAGTAAACAAGCAACTCTAGAGAATTCTCAAATAATATCGACCAGCAAAAATTACCAACGTTACACAAAGCCTCCTCCAACAACAACGCAAAATCAAATCAAAGATAAACAAACTCTATTATTGCTTGCATTGCCAAATAAAACGATCAAATCTATCGCGCGCGTCCTACACGTACCACCATGCGCGTCTCAACGTTACATACAGTATTACTTATATTCTGACATTAATGATGTTTACATTAATTTTAGGCAGGGGCGCGCGCGTGTGTGTGGTTGTGTGTGGGGGTGTGTTTGTTTGTGTGTTTTGGCGCGAGCGCACGGATGTGTGCGTATGTGTGTGTGTGTGTGTGTCTTATATCTTATGCACAGGAGCATTAACCAAGTAGAATGGACCGTCCATAGCAGAAAGACAGTGGAAGCACGACAGCATAGCGGTGGTATTTATAATGCAAAGGAATGTGTCTTATATCTACAGTACCGCTGCATTATCATGTTCCGTATCTAGCGCTGCGCTATCGGGGATCTGGGGTCTTATGTCATAATGTTCTCAGTGTACAATAGAATTTGTGCTGTGAAAGAGAGAGAGAGAGAGAAGTCTCCTATATGCTATCGCGTCGGGGACTTTAAATTTATTAACTGAAACTGAGAGAGAGAGAGAGAGAGAGAGAGAGAGTGTGTGTGTGTGTGTGTGTGTGTGCGTGTGCTTGTGGGTGGAGAGGGAGGGGGCAAAGGTATGTTTGTGGGTTTGAGAGAGAGAGAGAGAGAGAGTGTGTGTGTATGTGTGAGAGAGTGTGTGTATGTGTGTGTGTGAAATAGAGAGTGTGCGTAAGAGAGAAAGAATGTGTATGCGTGAGAGACAAAGAGTTTGCGCGTGCGTGAGAAATAAACAGTGTGCGTGTGCGTGAGAGAGAGAGAGAGTGTGTATTTATGCTGTTACACTCGAATCGATGTTGGTGTTTTTCTATCAGTGTCTGATTCAGCCCCAATGCTGAATTCCTGATAAGGTGTAACTCAGATTCGTTTATCCACGCAGCCTGCTCACTCAGCAGCAACAAGGCAAAGTCTTCGTATGAAGTTTTCCACTTTTATTCAGCACACATCAACAACTGCATACAATCGCTTTTCCACTCTATCAACAGCAACACAACACTCTCAAAACAGTGCAACACATAATTATATAGCCTCTTTCTTCCCCCGAACACCCTAGATCAATCTCGTATGACGCAATTTAACCAATCGCTTCTAACTTCGTCATCACTGACTTACGTCATATATCTCTCTAAACCTTCCAGGAACGTTCTCAAACTTCGATATTTATCGGGAAGTTTCCATCGATAGTAAATACTCAAATCTAGAGAATTCTCCAATAATATCGACTAACGAAAATTATCAACGTTATACAAAGCTTCCTCTAACAACAATGCAAACTCAAATCAAAGGTAAATACACTCTATTATTGCATGCTTTGCAAAATAAAACGAACAGATCTATCGCGCGCGCTTCACACATACTATCCTTCGCGTTTCAACGTAACATATGCGTGAGAGAGAAAGAGTTTGCGTGAGAGAATAAGAGTGTTTGTATGTGTGCGCACATCTGTTTCTCTTCATGTGCTCACTGTCCAGTAAACAAATGTTTGCATTTCTTGATTTTTTTTATACCCCACCCCTATCCTTCCAAGTTCCAGCCCCAACCTCATCATTCTACCTTCCCCCAACCTCATCATTCTACCTTCCCCTAACCTCATCATTTCTACCTTCCCCTAACCTCATCATTCTACCTTCCCACAACCTCATCATTCTACCTTCCCACAACCTCATCATTGTACCTTCCCCCAACCTCATCATTCTACCTTCCCCCAACCTCATCATTCTACCTTCCCCCCCAACCTCATCATTCTACCTTCCCCCAACCTCATCATTCTACCTTCTCCAACCTCATCATTCTACCTTCCCCCAACCTCATCATTCTACCTTCCCCTAACCTCATCATTCTACCTTCCCCTTACCTCATCATTCTACCTTCCCCCAACCTCATCATTCTACCTTCCCCTAACCTCATCATTCTACCTTCCCCCCAACCTCATAATTCTACCTTATCCCCCCACTAAAAAAATTTGTTTTAAGTGCTCTTTTACAGTTTTGCGTCATGGACAAATGATCATTATTAAGACATAAGACGTGAGAAATTTTATTCGTCCAGAGGCTTACATTGGAACATGTATTTTCTGCCATGCAAAGCAGAAAGAATAACAATGAAAAGCATAACACTCGACTAGTACTTTGAATAGTAACAACATTACGATGAATGAACTATGACCGCAATGACCGCAAAAATGAGGCTGACGATGCAATGATGACAATGGTGATAATGATGATGGCGATGCCGCTGATGATGATGATGATGATGATGTTGATGACGATGTTGATGACGACGACGACGGTGATTATAATGATGATGAGGATGAGGATGAAGATTATGATGATGGTGATGATGATGGTGATGATGATGATGATGATGATGATGATGATGATGATGATGATGATGATGATGATGATGATGTTGATGATGATGATGACACTCCTGTTTTACAGTGAGCTGTTATCTTGAGATGGACAAGATTATTGTTATGGTCCACCTGACATTTTAGATGCTGTTGTTGCATACTGTTGTTGTTGTCCTGTTACAGATTTATCACCATCATCATTCAAGTAGCAGACCCCACCATCTCAGTAGGAAACCTGCAAGGATTAAGAACGTTTCGTGTTCTACGAGCCTTGAAAACTGTTTCCATAGTGCCTGGTAGGTATCCCGGGTTACTTTTGATTTAGTTTTGTTTTTAGTGTCCTTATTATTTTATTTCATGGTTATTTTGCAAACATTTTTGCAGTTATTTTCTTTCTTGTTCATTTTGGAATATGTTTTTGCAATCATTTTTTTGAAACAAAAAGAACCAAAAAATACTCAATGTTGGATTTGTTGTGGTAACAAAATTAAGAAGTTGTAAGTCAGTACGGGAACATGGTCACCAATGGCACATTAAATCACCAACATTTACTATCATGCTGTTTTGTTGTTGTTGGTGGTGGTGGATGTTTTTCCTCTCTTTTTTTTTTCTCTCTTCTAAGTACGACATAAACTCAGCAAACCATTGACAGTTGGCTTTGTAATTCTTGATTGGGAGAGCTTGAAAGATAAGTTGTCAGTGTTGTTGTGCAGTTCTCTTGACCTTCGGCACCCAAATATTTATTTTATTGTCCTTATATAGTGCTTTAGCAGGTCAAGAACCGCGCAAAGCTGTAGCCGCACCCGGTACACATTGGTCGAAGGCTGCCAGAAGCATGTTTTACTTGTCGCCTCAACAGGCGATAAAGCATGCTCTCATGCTTCAGAGCACTGCTTCCTACACGCGTCAAGCGCTATAGTGACGGAAAGAGCGCAATTTCACTGTAAATATATACAGAATGTTGCTCTACAACATTCCACTCTTTCCGTCTCAAAAACCAAATTGCCTTGTTGGATTCTTAAATTGCATGAAACCAAGTGAGGACACTATCCGGCGTCAACAAACGGTTCAAAAACATTGTCAAACGGTTCGTAAAAGACAGTTGACCTAGAAACTAATACAGTTTGACCTAATTCGTCCCCTAGAGGAGACGAAACTTACATTTTTCTTTTTTCATGAGTTCACTGCAGTGAAATTGCGCTTTTTCCGTGACTATAGAGCTTGAAGCGTATAGAAAGCAGTGCTCTGAAGCATGGGAGCATGCTTTATCGCCTGTTGAGGCGACAAGTAAAACATGCTTCTGGTAGCGTTCGATCAATGTGTATCGGGTGGTAGCCGACACTGTATCTCACTCAAGCCAAATAAGGCGCCAGCTTTGTTGCATTTTGCACGAAGTCTCGCGCCTCAAACCTCTCCACTCACAAAAAAAAAAGAAAAAAGAATAAAAAAATAAAAAAGCACAGTTTTGGGCGGACCGATAGTGGCCAGGAAGTTTGATACATCCAGAATTGTATTTTGTTCCAGGCCTGAAGACCATTGTGAACGCACTTTTGCGGGCCTTCAAGATGCTGTTTGAAGTGATCCTGTTGACGCTTTTCTGTCTGATGGTGTTTGCCCTGTTCGCCTTGCAAATCTACATGGGTACGCTACGGCAAAAGTGTGTCCTAGACATAACCAACTACAGCTCCACTCCTTCCATCAGCTACGACCAGTATTATGCCTTGTGGATTCGGAATTCAGGTTGGAATTATAAATATATAAATACATAAATGCATTGCTTTGGCCCATGAACTTTTACGTTTTGTGATGTTGGTTGCAATTTTTTGTGTACTTGCATTCAAGGGCTCCAGACTGAAAACTTTTTAGCAGGTCATATTTATTATATTGTGTGAAGTTTCTGTACACTTTTATTAAGCTATTTCAAACTCTTCCTCGCCGATTCAGATATTGTATGTAAATATAAAGGCTTAAGTTGTAAGCCCTTTCTCATTGATGAAATTATTTTAAACAAATATAAACAGCTATGTTGTATGAAAAGCACACCAAATTAAATCCAAACATGGTGAACCTTATTCTTTTCACATAAACTCTCACTAGAAACTATGTGCGTTTGGCTAAAATGCAGTCATTGTAACTCTTTTGATTTGCAATTTTCATTTCAAAAGAAAAATGAACATGGAAAAGAAGCGTTTTGGAACATCTCACCTGAGGTTAAGTGATTTTCTCTTTCGTTAGTTTTTGCTTTCAATTTTGATGTGGGTGAGATCGGTCTGTTTATAAGCTGCTTTTGAATTTAAAGGGAATGAATTTTGATCTGTGAACAGCTAACTGGGAAACAGATTCAGAAAGAGACTACATTTTGTGTGGCAACGCGACAGGAACAGGGTATGTACTATGTAAAGTATATTTATGAAAACAAATCTTGTCTTGCACACCAGATGTTTCATGCAAATCATCATTATTATTATTATCATCATCGTCATCATTTACATCATCATCATTATCATCATCATCATCATCATCATCATCATCATCATCATCATCATCATCATCATCATCATCATCATTTTCTTCTTCTTCTTTTTCTTCATCTTCTTCTTCTTCTCCCCCGTTTTATCATGAGACATATGAATAATGACACAAATGTCGAAAAGATTTTTTTACATTTTCTGCTTCAGTATAATAATAATAATAATAATAATAATAATAATAATAATAATAATAATAATAATAATAATATCAATAATAATAATAATAATAATAATAATAATAATAATAATAATAATAATAATAATAATAATAAAAATAATAATAATAATAATAATAATAATAATAATAATAATAATAATAATAATAATAATAATAATAATAATTATAATAACAACAATACTGTGGTGATGATGATGAGTTTCATGATGATGAGTTTCATGATGATGGTGATGGTGATGATGATGATGATGATGACGATGATGATGATGATGATGATGATGATGATGATGATGATGATGATGATGATGATGATGATGATGATGATGATGATGACATTGATGAGAATGATAATGTAGATGAGGCTTGCCTTGGATCGACACTTGTACGTGGGGAGGAGAAAGTACGCTGTATGTCAATTATTATTTGCGGTTTCAGAGATTGCAGTGCCAACTACACCTGTTTGCCAGACATCGGGGAGAACCCGAACTACGGCCTGACTGGGTTTGATCACTTTGGGTGGTCCATGCTCACCTCTTTCCAGCTCCTCACTTTGGACTTTTGGGAAGACACCTACAACAAGGTAAGATGCTCAGCATAACATGCTAATTATATTGACATTTTAAAGTGTGCCTGGGGTTCAAGATCAAAAATTGCACAAAAATCAAACGTCTAATTTGCTCTTAAGCTAGCGATACACGGTAAGACTAGATCTTATGATACCCGCGTATGCCGCTGCAGATCTGATGTCTTTGCTGATACACGGTATGTATGAGTCATAAGCCTGTCGCTTGTAGGTCGCGGTTTTTCAGTGACCTTCACCTCGGAGTTCAATCAAATAGCTGTTTTGATTGGCTGTCTGACCTCCACTGTCGTATCGCGCCGTGAAAAAATAGAACATGCTCTATCGATAAGACTTGACGACAATTCCTACCGATCCGGGAATTTCCGTAGTCATATGCGGGTATCATAAGATCTAGTCTTACCGTGTATCGCTAGCTTAAGAGAGGACTTATTTGCTTCTATATTCATACATTTTTTAAATTTAATATTTGCCAGAATTGAATCTACGCTTCATGTCTTGAGAGTTCAAAATGTCGTCTGCTGTAACTTCAAAAAAAAAAAAATTTTTTTTTACAACTTAATTATCACCAAGGTGAAATTTGGTTACTTTCATTTTTCGAAAGTACAGCAGCCCCATGTGAAGCGCTTTACCCAAAGTAAACGCTGGGTGTGTTCTTGTCACCGGCACTCAACCGTCTAGGACATGAGCGTCAGGATCTTTAAAGTCCGTTATGATGGAATGCGTGCGACACAGACTAGACCTCGGTTTATACTCTCATCCGAAGGAGTAGGAAATGGGAGTAGAGTGTCTTTCCCAAGGACACAACACAATGCCCCGGCCTGGGCTCGAACTTGGGACCTTGAGATCCGCAAGCCAACGCTCTAACCACTCGGCCTCCGCGCCTCCCTAATAACTTCCCTAATAGCTTACCTGAGAGTACAAGCACATGCGCCCAACAGATTCACGCAGCGGTGCACGACCAACACGCCTCCAAGGCATAGTTGTGAATTAACCAAGCGGGAGTCTTGTGTGCAGATGGCATTGAGCGACGGGTGATGACTGTATCAAAGAACCCTTTGCTAGACTATCGCCATGACATTTTCCAAGACCCCGATGTCTTTTTAACCTGCTCACAGGCCCATCGGAGGGTTTTCACCTAAAAAATGTGGATGAACAAACTCTTCTATGATCTTACTATCTAGCGTACAGGTTTGGGGGAAAAATTCAGGCGTGCTCTTTAGGATTCTTGACTCAAAACTAAGAATAAAGTGAATTATATTGGGTGGCATGTGTCATACCGATTCCTTGACATCACAATGTTCTGACTGCAGAATTCTTTTACCTCACAAACTGAATCATTACAATTGTGCCATGTCGGAGTTGACATGAATCAGAGATTTTTTGTTTGAAAAAAATAAAAAAAAGAGATTTCTCTTATATAGCGCACTTACAAGCTCAGAGAGCTTCTCAAGACGCTGGCCCGTAATATCCAGCAATCACACAATAGTTCGCCTGATATTAACAGATGGCTATGTTTACTACGTTTTAGAATTAACCACACACAAGGCCCTTTTTCAGGTGATCCGGACCACTGGTCCCTGGAACGTGTTGTTCTTCTTGATCATCGTCTTCTTTGGTGCTTTCTATCTCCTCAACCTGATGCTTGCTGTGGTGGCCATGTCATACGAAGAAGAAGCCATCAACACTGGGAAGGTATCGCCTCCTCTATCACATGTTTTTTCTGTCGTTAGCTTAGCTTGGTGTTTTCGTTAGTTAGAAGACCGCTGTGAAAGGAGAAAATCTGTTTGTTCACTGTCACTTTATTTGAAGGTCACGTTATTTCACGGTCACGTTATTTAATATTTCATGCTTACAAGATTCGCTTTTTCCCCGGCAGTTACCCTCACAATTATTTTCGGGACGGTCGCAGCACAGAGTAAGTTGTCTGGAAAGTTCTGTTTCGCATGTACTCCTTATATTTCACGTAACATTAATAATCGTCAAAGTAGCTGTTGAACGTGTTGTCTCTTGGCTAGTGTTTTATTTGGACTGTTTACTTGTGGCGCGTGTGTTTCATCCCCTTAACTGTTTTGTATGAGCTTTTGATAAATACATGTGTCATATTCAAGCATAGATGTCTAAAACTGGTCGAGACGATGGAAGAGAGGGACACAGATTTTAGCAAAACGATTTTCAGGTTTTTGAGAAGAAAGTATTTGTCATTTCTGAAGCATAAAGCATGAAGGACACTAATACCTTTATGGATATCATTATCAGTCGTTATAGGATATTTCATGGATTAATTGCAAGTTAGTATGAACCGTCTCTTCTGATTGCTCCGGTTAATTATAACAATGCCTAATATTTTCTGTAAATGTATGTTTTCACACATATATTTTGAATATATTTAGTATATATTTAATGCACATAATAATCATATATTAATTTTTATTTAATCTATATGCAAATATTTATTGAGTTCAATATTTTTTAAACAATAAAATGAAATTGTGCTGTACAAATGTACCCATTAACAAGCATTTATTTATTTATTTATTTTAATTTTTTAAATGTATTATTATTATTATTATTATTATTATTATTATTATTATTATTATTATTATTATTATTATTATTATTATTATTATTATTGATGTTGTTGTGGTTGTTGTTATTTTACAGTATATGCAGCAGCTTATGAATATGCTGACAACATATTATTGCCCTTTTACTAAAATTACTAAAAGCATGCCCTTTCTTGAAGTGTTCATTCTAAGGCCTAAGGCTGCGTTCTGTGTTGCTAAGCATTTAGACTTTTTTCTGCCCTTTTTTTCTTTCAAAGATTAGAGGTGTTTTTCTATAAAATGTATTGTTTTTTTTTCTTTTCAGAATTCTTTCTCCCCTTTCTCTTGTCTCCTTTTTCTTTTATTTTTTTCTTGACCTCCCTTAATCGTAAAGCACTTCAGATGACCGGTTTGTTGGGCCAAAACATAGCTTAACGAAAGAGCTGTTCAACAAATATTACAGCTTGTAGATAGATTCTATTCACTAAGAGTTTATAATAATAATAATAATAATAATAACGGATTTTTATATAGCGGGTACTCCAGCCTATGACCAGACTCACCACGCTTTACATAGTCATAACATATAAATACATGCACGCGATGAAACATCACTTTTGCTACAATACACCAAAAGACGGGACAGTAAAGGTACAGACTATTTACAATTATGTACATAAATTACAAAAAAGACAAAAATATACTATTTACAACTATGTACACAAATGACAAAAAAAAAGACAGAAAGTAGAATAGCAAAAACCTATTCACAGCTATTTATATGCCTGGTTAGGTCCAGGAAGGAAAACAGTATAAATATTTACAGCC
The DNA here is from genome assembly GCA_036898135.1 of Oncomelania hupensis. NCBI lineage: Eukaryota > Metazoa > Mollusca > Gastropoda > Littorinimorpha > Pomatiopsidae > Oncomelania > Oncomelania hupensis. The sequence goes on along the minus strand of CM072511.1, from coordinate 152,425,213 downwards.
GTGTATACACTTACGGATCAGACATAGACAAGAGATGAGAGAATGGCAGCAGGACACAAATCAATCTGAATAATGCAGTTTGAAGAGGTGGGTTTTGAGGGCCTTTTTGAATGCTTGTGTTGATTGTATGTTGCGGATATGGGAGGGAAGGGAATTCCACTGCTTAGGTGCGGAGTATGCGAATGCACGTTGGCCGTATGTCTTGGTGCGGGTGACGGGAACCTTGAGTGTGCGAGTGTCAACAGATGATCTTAAAGTGCGTGAAGGGGAGTAGACAGACAGTAGATCAGCAAGGTAGGAAGGACAAGAATCTGTGAAGAAGTTGTGACAGAGAACACTTTAATGTTGAATGTTTAATGTGAATGCTTTTAATGGTTTACGATCTCAAAGTTTGCGATGATGAGTGCCACAGTTTGGTCATTTCTTTGGGACCTAATTTGGTGTTAGTTGGGAAAGAGGGGAAATCTTAATGACAGGATTTATGGTTTTCATATTATTCTGCACTCTCTACCCCCCACCATCCACCCCCTCCCCCCCTCTCTCTCTCTCTCTCAAATAAATTGTTTTATTCCGGTCATATTCAATCATTTATTGATTATTCCTCTACTATTTGGGATTCTGCTAGTGGCAATGCAATTAAGCCATTAATAAGAATTCATAAACGTGCAATTAAACAAGTTATTCTTAAACAAAAAAATCTCTCCAGATGACTATAAACGGATCAATATTCTACGACTTACCGACAGACTAAAATTTAATAAAGGTGTTTTCATGCACAAGGTCCTTTCTGGCACTGCACCTTCCTATCTTTCTTCTCTTTTTTTTAAACAAAACTGCCAGATCGTCCACAAAAGTAAATGTTCCAATTCCAAGAATTAATCTCTTCAAAACCAGTCTAGCTTATCCCGGTTCCACGTTATGGAATAACCTTCCTGAAGATCTCCGCTCTCCAGCATCTAAATTTACTTCATTTAGAGCACGTCTCCTAAAACAAAATAAAAATTAATTACACATTAATTGTTAATGTTGTTGATTGAGATTAACAACATTAGAGTCTAATTTGATTTCAATTGTTTGAAAATGATTTTATCTAATAATAACTTTATTTATTTGTTATTGTTCCATGATGTAAAGATTATAACTTTGAGTTGTATTTAATAGCTGTTATTGTTAAAGCCCCAAGGGCAAGATGTAAAAAAAGCGCATACAGCGCTTACTCTTTTACCCTTGCAAAATAAAATTATCTTATCTTATCTTATCTTATCTTATCTTATCTTATCTTATATCTATCTCTCTCACTCATGAACTTGCATTTTATTCTTATCATCGTTTCATCTTACATTTTGTTTTTGATTTTTCCTATGGGTTCTCTCTTTATTTTCTGAGTGCCATATGATAATGAGTCGGTGTTCAGTCATTTGTATTAGGTGCCAAATGAATGGTGTATCATTTTAGTGTCGTCGTTGTGATTTGTAGGATTATTTGTAAAGCAGCAATTACTGTGTAGTTGTCTAGCATCACAACAGCACAGCTTATAGGTCCTTGTTGTACGCTTGTGTGTATCTTTGTTAATTTTCCGTGTGCTCTTGATGTCGTTTGCTCTAACCCTCAAACAGGAGAAAGCGCGAGAAGAAACAGCCGCGAAAAAGAAAAAGGCACGCAACCATGTGTATGACGTAGCCGTGGACAAGAAAAGTGCCAGAAAATTGCACAAGCACGCCAAAGAGCTGGTGGAAAAGAAGAACAGAGAGATAGGAGCCGGCAAAGATTCTGGCCCCGAGGACAAGAAACCCGGCCAACCTGCCAATGGTCAGAAAATGACTGTGTCCCCTTCTAAAGTCCCCGTCAACCTGAAAAAACCGTTGGTCAAAGTGCCCAGCATGGATAGCAAAGATAGTGGCTATTCCTCTCAGAGCCAGCGATCCACCCCCGCTATCCCCAAGTCCAAAGGCAAGGTTCTGGTGCAGCAAAACTCACGCGAGGTTTTGAGAAACCCTGATGACGCCGAGAGCGCCAGCGAAGGGAGTCTGGCAGACATGAAGAAAGCTGTCACATTCAAAGACAGCCAGTCGGCAATGGTGTTCAAACAGAGGAACCCACTCAACAAGCAGGACAGTATGGGAACGGTGAGTTTTTCTTTTTCCCCTTCCTAGGGGATGGGTGCGGATTTCTCCTTTTAGAACATGTTGTATGACAAATTGCTTTTGTACCCTCATATAATTCGTGATTTTGTTAGCTGTAGACTCTTGCTGGTCTTCACGTTGCTTCATTTTTTTTTAAATTTCTTATTAGAAGTGTTTTTGAAGCTGTAGTAGTTGCTTCAATTCATATATATATATAAATATATATATATAAATATATATATATATATATATATATATATATATATATATATATATATATATATATATATATATATATATATATATATATATATATATATATATATATATATATATATATATATATATATATATATATATATATATATATATATATATATATATATAGATACATGTAGTGTGGGAAAAAACTTTATACGTTTGCAAGACTTGGTTTGTATTGTATGGTAATAGCTACTGTAATCAAACTGCATACATTTGTAAGGCTTGGGTTTTGAAAGATTGGGGAAATGGGTTGGAGCAATTCATTTGTGCTTACTTGTTTTTAGGGGACAGCTTTGTTATGTGAATGTGGCTCGTTATATGAAAATACTATGTATAATATTATAGCTTTATCATTTACGAAGTTTTTCTAAAGGTCCATTGCCATACTTCTAAAATGCAGCTAACAAAATATCTTTAGCTGTCTGCTAGTTCTTCAGAAACAAAAAAGTTTAGGAAGAACAGTAAAGAATCAGTAGTGAGTGCAAATCACCCGATTTGAACCTTTTAGATTGATCTGATTTTTGTGATCAAGTTGGCACGCTTTTGATCTGATGTACCAGCGTTTGTGAATGTTATTTCAGTACATGTATTTATCGCACATGCACAATTTAACAAAACTGGTAATTGTCTTCAGCTTTGTTGAATGTTGACCCAGTGTCTGTTTCTAGGAGTTTTTATATTGATCTGCGATGTTAGGTGCTTTGAATTTTGTTTCAACTATCATTATGCGACACGCTGTGGCAATGTGTGCTCTATATAATAATGTTGAATTTTGCTTACTCTTTTTTTTATTATAAAATGAAGTGTCATTTTCAACATGAAATTCCTGATCGTTGTTAACAAGTTTTTACAAGTCTAAAATATTGAGAAAGGGACAGTTGGGGATGGAAGGAGACAGGGGGGAAGTAAAAGGGGGAATGTGGGGCGAGAGGGGGGGGGGGAGGAAAAAAAGCTTTGAACGAAACTAAGAAACCAAGTCCGCGCGCATTTAAATTGTGCATGTAATGTTGCTCTGAATTTAGCACAGCCCCTAATGACAAACTTATTCTCTTTCTTTCTTCTTCTCTTAAACATTGTGAATTGTGTGTGTCACTTAAAATTGGGAACACAACGTTGCTTTTTTTTGTCATGTAGTCATCATTTGAAACTTGCAAAAATCGTACCTGGAAGAAAAAAAAAGATTCTGTGAATGTTGATATTTCTGATTGTCGAAAAACCATAACACCTAATAAGTGAATTATTCATTCAGGAAAATCCAGTAGAAAATCCAAGTGATGTAAGTATGGTATTTGTATGACACAAAAAAACCCCACACAACAAACCTGTTTTTGCGTTGTAAATGTTGATGTGTTCTACAGCTAGACTTTACTTATGTGTTTTTGTAAACTTTGATCACAATGTGGAAGTTTCTGGCTTTGTGGTGATTTATGTAGTTGATGTGGATGTGGCATTTTGATGTGGTGGTTTGGACTGAAGTGCAGTACATTTCCTGATTTAATGATTTCATATTTTCATCAGTACCATATACCACAGGCTCTGAAGTCTTTTCTTTCGTCTTTGTAAACTCGTTGGTCTCCTACATACGTATGTAGTATGTATAGTATGTAATTGAGGCCTACCAAAGCTAAAGACGAGACGTCACAGCCTGTGCGTATTCCTGCTTTCAGTACTCACCCTGTTTATGTCCTTGCATTTTTTCCTCATGGATTTCTTGGATTGGATTATGTCACTCCCGTATAATTATCCCAACATCCCTACTCTGTAGTAAAAATGTATATACCATGCAGTTCGATGCTGTTATGTATTATTTTATTGATCCGTTTATTTATTTTGTTATAATTACGCACGTTTCTCCCCTATCCTGTTTTGCTGGTACTCAGTTCTATTGTCTCCACCATGCTTCTTTTGCAGTGTGTATTTATTTATTTGTTATATTATATTTATTTATTTATGTATTATTGTATATTTATTTATTTATTTAATGAGTTCTTAAAGCAAGGATGGGTTTGGATTTTATTGCACATTTATTTTTTTTATATGCTTACGCTAAAACTTCCTTCCTGTTATTTACCTATCATGTTTTTTTTTGTTTTATTTATGCATTTATTTATGAATGCTTGAAGACCCCAAGTCGAAGGGTTTGTTTACTTTTGGCGCAGATGAGTTTAGCCTAAAATTAACGTTGTTATTTCATAAAGATAAAAACAATGATGAAGTGGGTTTTCATTGATCACTGCTGAAGTTTGAAGTTTCCCTTTCTGTTTTGGCAGGGAGTAATTTCCTCTGTGTAAATTATATACCAACTGTTACACTGTTTTTTTAATTGGATTTTTTTTATCAGTAGTTGATTCAGCCCCGATGTTTGAATCCTGATAAGTGTAACTCAGATTCGTGTATCCACGCAACCTGTTCACTCAGCAACAAGGCAGGAGCCGTCGTATGAAGTTTTCCAACTTTATTTAGCGTACATCAGCAACTGCATACAATCGCTCAACCGCTTTTTCCACTTTCTCATCTCTCAACTCTCCACTCTGCGGCCCTTATATAGTCTTTCTATACTCTAGAGAACGTTCGAACATTCCAGCGTGACGCAATTACAACCAATCAAACTAAACTTCTTCATCTAAACTATGCACTTTCTTACGTCATATAACTTCGAAGAATCTTTCAGCTACCAGTAAATTTATCTAGACGCTTCGATCGATAGTAAACAATCTACCCTAGAAAATTCTCCAATAATATCGACCAACGAAAACTATAAACATTGTACAAAGCTTCTTCCAACTACAACACAAAATCAAATCAAAGGTAAATACACTCTGTTATTGCATGCTTTTCTAAACAAGACGATCGGATCTATCGTGCGCGTCTCAAACGTAACACCAACAAACTATACTAGATTATTTTTTTAGCGCTAGATAGATGGCTTGAGGGTGCTTTTAATAGGCGCAAAAACCTATGGAATTTATTGATTAAAAAAACAACAACAACCAAAACTATATACTTTTGGAAGAGTTGTATTTTTGTTGCAAGATAATTTTTTTTCACAGGGGCAAGATTCAGTGTGAATGTCAAATGGTTAAAGTGGGTTAAAGAGGCTTTGTCTTTCTTGGGGTATGAAACGCACGCACATCAATCTTCATAGTTCATATACCTAAGGACCATTCTAGAGCTTTTAAACTTAAAATTCACACTTTCAATGATATTATAAACTGAAGTCTTGAATGCTTGAGCATCATTAATGCCAATTTACATCTGTTTGCTTGTTTGCAGGCTTTAGAAAAAAGTATATGCTGGAAAATAATTCTACCGTCAGTACCATTGCACAAATGTATAACTGACGCTCTTTAATCAAATGTTCTAAGTTACATTAACTGATAAAGAAACCGTGTTTGTTTAAATGTTGACGTCTTATTTGGATAACCACAGTTGTAATGATTTTTAAGTCACTATATCTGGCATTCTAATGATAATTTATTAAGTACTTACATTTTCTAATATTATAAAGTCAAGAAAAGTGATGTGGCATATACAGTTGTAATTCCATTGCCAGAGTTGGATTTTATATTAGAAATGAGCACATGGTTGTGGGTGTAGACTGGTAAATATGGAAGATAACGAACCAATCCAGTATCATGGTTATAAACACATGCATTGATATCTTACTGTGATAAATAAAACTAGATGAGCTCGTAATTGTAGCGTATTGGTATAATAATAATAATAATAATAATAATAATAATAATAATAATAATAATAACTGTTATTATTATTCTTATTATTATTATTATTATTATTATTATTATTATTATTATTATTATTATTATTATTATTATTATTAATTATTATTATTATTATTATTATTATTATTATTATTATTATTATTATTATTATTATTATGTTATACACAATTTCAAAAAGCTGAACTCCATGTGCCTTACACACACACACACACACACCCACCTACACACTTACCCCCACACACACCCACACATACACACACACACACACACACATTTTTGTAGAAACGACGTTCTGATGACTGTTGTGAAATAAACAGACATTATTTTGACACACTTTGTATTTCTTTGACATTATTTTGACATTTTCGATTTTTTGAAGCTATCCCTAACCCTAACCGTAACCCTAACCCTTAACCTAACCCTAATCCTTAACCTAAACCTAATCATAAAACAGCTCTAACTCAACGGAAAACTATTTTGACGTCAAAATAGTACGGCCTTCCAAAAAAGTCAGAAGAAACCATGTGGAGTTTCATGTGTTTGTCATCAGAACGTCGTTTCTACATGCCCACATAAACACACACACATGCATACATACACAAACAAACACATTATCCTATCCTATCCTATCCTATCCTATCAAAGTCACTAGAGCACCACCGATGACCGTTTAACCATCTTTCTCTGTCCTCAACAGACCTCATGGCTTTACTCAGTGTCGATTCAGTCCATTCTTGAATGTTGTCTTTCCACCTCATTTTCTGCAAACTTGCGCCTTGCCTTTCAGGATGGTCTTTGCAAGGACTGATGCTCTGGTGTTGTGGCCATACCACACACACACGCCAAAGGGCACAGTCTCACACACTTTTTAATTTATTTTGAATGAATAAACCTGTTCTGTAGCACTGTTATGAACGCACGCTGACATTTTCCTGCTTACACTGCTGCCTGATTCTCCTTCTACCCATTCTTTGTGAATATAGTATAGTATTCTTTTTTTCTTCTATTCCTCAACCTATAAATTCTGTGTATATTTTCTGAATGCTTTTGATCTATCCCAATCTAGCAATCACGATGCCGTTAAAAGTAACGAAGACAATTAAATAATGAATTTAGTTATGAAAATACAATGTTTTATGTTTTGTGCAGTAATATATAAATTTCTACAGAACATTTAATAACGCGCAAACTGCTGTTCAGTTTCTGTGCAGTTTACTGCGAGCTACGTTTTTGCCGGGTGTTCAGGAATTTAAAAAAAATTACTATGCCAGAAATAAATATTTATAATTTAATTTATTATTGCCAGTTTTAAATACTATGAAAATATGTTTGTGTCACTGCTGCATGCTTGCTGTATCTACGCATAACATTGCTAAATCAATCTAGATCTTTGCACAGAAGAGATTGTCATGACTAAAAAAAAAAGTATGTTTATAGTGAAGATGGAACGTTTTAGATTTAAATAATTATTCTATGTTCTCTTATTGCTGTATTAATTTAGCAGTTTTATTTGTTTGTTTATTATTTAGTTAGCTAGTTAGTTATTTAGTTTGCGTTCTGCAGGTATCATCATCTGGAGTGTTCCTGGACAAAGATAGCATTGCGACAGACGATGACATTACGTCTCTGCGTGAGAAAGTTGTGGGTGGAGTCATCATTGTCTCAGGTAATTGAGGTTTTACCTTTAGCTGAAACTAGCTTCACAACAGATCAACTTATTGTGACTTAGGTGCCAAGACCCTGGTGCCATCTTGTCACTGTTTATGCATGACCCCATAGCTCATATTTTGTATGTTCAATTGTTGCCGTGGATGATTTGATTGCTTTTGTCCCACATCTGCTTTCTGTCAAAGCCACACAGCTCTATTGTATTTAGAAAGTTGTCAAGTAGAAATTTATCAAACACTTATAATTATGTTCTTTCAGGCCAGTCATAATTGAAGTATAAATGTTTAGCTTGATTTGAAACAATGTTGACTTGAAACCAAGCCACCGTGACATTGTTGTTTTACCTCACGATGAAGAAACTACATTTTTCTCTCCAGCAGGATTAAGCTCATCTTGCATTAGCTTTAAGTGGGAGCTTACGTTTAATGTTGCTACCCATCAACTTCTGCTCACAGCGGACAGCATGCAGGATGCCGAAGATGACATAAAAGGCAAACTGGTCGACCGTAACTGCCACTGCTGCCAGCAGCGCTGCATCTGCTACATCCCCTGGCTGCGCTTTGAGAATTTCCTCCACGTCATCGTCTCTGACCCCCTGTTCGATCTCTTCATCACGTTTTGCATCGTGGTCAACACCATCTTCCTGGCTATCGAACATCACAAAATGTCCGATACCCTCAACACCACATTGGATATCGGTAATAAGGTATGTTGATGGCCCAGTCCAGTGGCCGCAGGATTGTGCTTGACGCATTAGTCTGTGCCATATGGACAAGATCGAGTTGCAAGAACATCAATTTATAGATTTAAAAAAAATGATACAGATATATACTGTTGTTGGTGGTTTTTTCAAGATATAATATTAAGCTAGTTATGTAATTGCAGCACAATTATGTAGCAAACTATCCAGTTGGCTTGACCTTGAGAGAGACCTTGAAGGTTTCTGAGGACAGAGAAAGATGGAGTACGCTGGTTCATCTATGATCGTCTATGGCGCCCCAACGACCTTCGAGTTACGGGATAGGGTAGGATAGGATATGTGTTACAGAACCCCTGATCAGATAGCAGCAAACGCGTTGTATGGTTACTTAGTGCTCTTGTATCAGTACCGTGTAAAATGATAATACTGGATGCTATATAATATACAGTGTACATTAATTTCAATGAAGAATCGATGCCACGGGGTCACTTGGTATTTGTAGGTGTTCTCTTCAGTGTTCATCCTGGAGGCAGTGCTGAAGATCTGCGCCCTGAACAAGTACTACTTTATGAATGGCTGGAACATCTTTGACCTGGTCATCGTGGTTGCCAGCATTGTGGACATGGGGGTGGAGAACATTCAGGGTCTCTCTGTGCTCAGGACTTTCAGATTGGTCAGTAGATTTTAGCTTTTTAAATTAATGTTTAAATTATTGTTATTTGTGGTGTGTGTGTGGGTGTGTGTGTGTGTGGGTTCATGCATGTGTGTATCAGTACAACTTATGTTAATCTGATGTATAAAAGTTGATACTACGACTACCAGTGTGTGGGTACATATGTGTGTGGGTGCGCGCGCGCGTGCACGCACATGTGTTGCGTGTGTGTCTGTATTTTGTTTCACATTCTAGTGGAGGAGGGAATGTTTATAAAAAATATTTTTTGAAAATGCTCTGATGTTTATGAAACAGAAATTGAGACCTCAAATTGTTAAATAATTAAAGTGTTAAATATGATTCTTCGATGTACTCAGTTTCTGATAAATTTGCTGTTTGTCATTTTATAAATTTGAAACAGCATACAGTGATCATGATTATAAATGCTAATTCCTGCATATGTATGTCATTTTCGCATTAACCTGCTAATATAATAGGAAATGATGCAAATCTATAAGTTCTTGCACACCTGAATATCTTTTCATTTCTCAGTTCTAGATGTGTCCATTGTTTTTAGTGTCTCTCTTGTTGGAAATTTTGTTGAACAAAGAAAGTGCTTCTCATTTCTCCATATTTCCAGCTGCGAGTGGTGAAACTGGCCCAGTCTTGGTCGACAATGCGGATCCTGCTGACGATAATCATCAACACTCTGAGCCAGCTTGGTTATTTGACCATCATCCTCTTCCTCATGATCTACATCTTCGCTGTTATGGGTCTGCAGCTGTTCCGTGAGGACTACCAGAATTACCAGTTTGGTGACACCGAGGCTTTGAGGTGGGCAGACTATCCACAGATCTTATTGTTTCCAGACCTTGTGTTGTGTTTATTTATTTGTTTTCTTAAATCTTGTTACATACTTTCATTATCTGAAGCAGGTAATGGACGAACGCACATGAATATGGTAGTATCTCTGATACTCGTGTGCACTTGAATGTTCGGCAAACACTGCATGCAGGAAAACGTATTTTAAAAACTCGAAACTGCTCAAGGTTGACAGAAGACCGTTTTATGGTTCAGGTTTGCCCTCACGTATAAGAATTGGGACGTCCATGTTACGACGCAAAACAATCGGCATTATGTATCTGTATCTATGCAGTACGCTTTATCCAAAGCAAAGTTTCAGATGGAATCAGGCAGCTTACTGCAATGGAAGCATCAATTTAAAAATAATTTCTTTGGCAGATGTGAGTAAGAAGGGGGGAAAATCTCAAGGGCAGAACTGAAAAAAAAGGTTAACAAGGTGGCTTTACAGTAAAGAGCAGCTATTTATTAACTTCGTTTAAATCAAAATACAAATTATTTTTAAGCTGTGTGTCCGATCATTAGTGAAATCGTGTCCAAAAGTTTGTTTTAAAACAACAAAGCAAACCAAAATATGTGTCGCCTAGTAAAAATATGGTTGATTTTTACATTGTGTACTAAAACAGGTGGCACTTTAAAGACTTCTACCACTCGTTCATGATGATCTTCCGAGTGCTGTGTGGTGAATGGATTGAACCTCTGTGGCAGTGTATGCGAGCTTCTAATGAACTGTGCATGGCAGTCTTCCTTCCAGCCCTCGTCATTGGCAACTTCATTGTAAGTATTGGATTGGATTTATTAATTTTCTTCTTCTTCATGATGCTGTGTAAAACCCCAGGGCCAATGAAATAATTCCACAACTTGCATAATTAAACATATATCAAGTTTTCTCAAGGATGACATAATGACTCTTTTTGTTGCAATAATTGTCAGGAAGGTTATTTTTCATTGAGGTTTTTACCCCGTGGGGATGCCGGGGGTTTCTGTATTAATAGTATCCCCACTTTCTGGAAATTTAGTGCTTTAAATTCCCACTGTCGCTGTCTTTCTCAGTTGTTCTTTCTCATTCCTACTCTGTTCTATCAATCTACTATACTATCTTTTTCTTCGCTAGACCATTCACCTACCTTTTGTTTTGAAAACTCTTCCGGGACAAAACTCCTCATTTGTGGTATGAGGTCTGTTGTATCAGCTTGGTAATATTGGACGCTTTCAGCCAAATGGACACTAGGGCTTCCTATGAAATTATTATTTTGCAATGTAGGCATTTTATATGTATGTATTTTGTTAATATTTTATAAGGATGTTTGTAGTCTATTTTGTTTTTGTAAACGGGAGTTCGATAAATTAGAGTATAGTATCAGCGTCCCCTGCGTTGGATGCCTTTATTGTAAAGTGACCAGCTGGTGGAGTGCCTTCAGTGTTACCATTAGAATTGTTTCGGCAGACCCATTATACGGATCTGGGATGAGTCCTCTTTTAACCAAATTGTGGTCCTGATTTTGTGGTCCTGATTCGGCTCTTTGCAATCCGCTGGACCCTGTAAGCAATGAATAACTAACCAGCCAGCAGCTTCTTCTATTACTAGGCACAAAAACTACCGAATGTTTTTAATTTAAAATATAGTTATATTTTCGAAAGAGTTATGTTTTGTTGTAAGCTTCGTTTTTTCACCCACTGTGAATGTTAAAAGAATCTTCGAGAGATCCCGTTAAGCTAAAAATCGTTTGACTGATTGTATGCATTTGTGTAATTGTATGTCTTGTATCTTAAAAAAAAAGATTGACAAATAATTAAAGATGCAAAAAAAACAACAACAGCAGAATTATCTTTTTACTTGGCTTTCTATAGGTTTTGAACCTGTTCTTGGCTTTGCTGATCAACGCCTTTGCTTCTGAGGAGTTGGACAAGCACAAGGAATCGGCCAAGGAGTCTGACCGGATCAGTCTGGCCTTCCAGCGCTTGAAGCATCTCTGCTGTTGCTGTTGCCCCTTTGTTAAGAAGAACGTCGTCAACCCTTCCAAGTCCAAATCCGACTCCCCGGACGCCCTCATTAACAGCACCATTCCTGAAGAAGAGAGAGATGTGGAGAAGAACGGTGAGATGATGATAACAGTAATAATGATAATAATAATAAAATAACAACAACAACAACAACAACAACAATAATAATAATAATAATAATAATAATAATAATAATAATAATAATAATAATAATAATAATAATAATAATAATAATAATAAGATGATGATGATGATGATGATGTTGATGATGATAATGAAGATAATTATAATGATGATACTATTACTAATAATAATAATGTTTTTGAAGGGTTTTATTTAGCTCGATTGTTTGAATGACTGAGTATCATTTTGAACGCCAGGAGTGCTAAAGTTTAATTCTGTAAATTTATTTATAATTAAAACTTTTTTTTTTAAAGTTCTTTATTTGTGTGTTTATTTTTTAGATAAAAAGTTGAAAGAGGACAAGAAAAAGGTAGCTGCAGCAGCCGCAGTCAATGGCATGACAGACGGAGGAACAGGACCCGCTAATACCAATGGAGTTGTAAGAGTCGCTTTTCCCTTGCTAATGCTGCCGTAGTTCTAGCTTTATTTTAGCTATAATACCCTAAGAAAGAATGGCAACACCAAGAAAACATAGCGGAGCATGTTTACTGTTATGCTACTGATGTTTTGCTTCTTTTTAAAATGTTAAATATACACTATACAGAAATACAATAACCTTTTTTTTATAGGTACATTATCATTCAAATTAGCATTCTATTGCCATTTACCTTCCATTGTGTCAAAAGGATGTTTAGTACTTAAAATGTACAGTTTTATTTGAAACAGCGCAGTTTAAGATGCGAGAGGTTGTTGGTCTTGAAGAAGTATTAGGAGAGTATATTGCTTGTACTCCAGTGAGACAAAAATTAACACACACACACACAAAATAAAAAATTAAGGATAAATAAACTTAAAAAGATTGCTGTTTAGAACAAGAGGAGATGAAACCGTGTACAATACAATGTAAATGTTAGCAACCTTTGTGTGTGTGTGTGTGTGTGTGTGTGTGTGTGTGTGTGTGCGCGCGCGTGTGTGTATGTGTGTGTGGCTAGGTAGGAACACCGTTATTCTGACATACACTTGAACCTCTACGTACTTTCTTTTGACGGACCCCGTTATTGTGACGTCAAAACAGTGTTCCGTTAGGGTTAGTGCTGTTTTAGGGTTAGGTTAAGGGTTAGGGTTAGGGATAGCTTCAAAAAATGGATAAATATGTAAAAAATGTCAAAGTAACGTATGTATAGTATTCTTTACTTGTAGCAAAAATGTTACTTTTTTTTTAATGTTATTAAAGTACATCTGAGGTCATTTTTTTAAATCCCTAAACATTTACACTGCGAGCGTTGTGGCCAAGTGGGCTAAGGCGGGACTAACTTGCCTTGTCCACAGGCCAGAAACCAATGGCGCCTGACAGGTGTGGGTTCGATCCTGCATCGGGGCGTTATGTTTCTCCGAATATTATTTACTTTCGGCTCGGGCAACGTCTCGGGGGTTTTCTCCGGGTACTCCGGTTTGCTCCCCCCAGCAAAATTTCAAAAAAATTTCAAAAAATGTAAAGAATTTCTAAATTTAAAAAATCACAACTAATGTTAGGTAGGTTGGGTTTGGGCGCGCCACAGGCTGCGACTACGCCTTCCACAGGGGAGGCGGCCCAGAATTTCCCGATAAAAAGGGACAATAAAGCATTAAAATCTTTAAAAAAAATCTAAAAAATCTATATGATCATAAAAGAGAGACTATGTTATTGAGTGAGCGGAGTGAGCGGAGATTTGTGCAATAAGCAGCATAAAAAGATGTTCGGTTCCTCCATAACCTCATCTGGCGAGTCTAGCCAAGGGGTCCTTCATTGATAGTCACCAAGCAAGCATCACCTAATACCACAGGCACATAGCCCCGTCCCCCTTTTATTACTCACAGCCATCACTCTAAAGCATGTTGGCCACGCTCTGATGATGTTCATTTTTTATGTGCCTACGCAGGTATTCTAAGGGAGATAATTAGCTATGTAGAGCATCTAGCAGATGTTCTTTAGGACGCTCAGACATTTCGCAAATTTCAGATACATACACAAACAAAAACAAATGTATGAATATTTAAGCAACTAGTCTTCTTTCACCATGAATTAGACGGTTTTTTATTTGTCGCAACTTTGGTCTCGACCTGGGAGGCACTTTGGGAATTCATGTTATTAGAGATTCAGTTTCCTGAACATGATTGCGCCATGAACCAACTTGTAAATTGGCTTTCATTTCATCAGCTATGTTTTTGGTTGGTTGGTGGTTAGTTGTACTGTTGATCATTTATGTTTTCCCTTCTGCCATTATTTTAATTTTGTTGACCATACCATTCTTTATGCTTTTGATGTTTATTTTCTTAGGCTATGGTTTTATTTGTTGGCTTACTTTTTCCGTACCCACATGTTATTTGATGCCATTCTTGATGCCTTTTGTTTTACAATTCATCTTTCTTGCATGGTTTTCTCTATGTTTGTATACTCAACAATTGTCTTCTTTATGCTGTAGCAGAATTTACTGAATGTGGGCAGCCATTGTTGCCATACACTAACACATCTCTTTTTGCTTTGTTTTTTTTCCCCTATTTTGTTCATCCTCAACCCGCCACCTCTGTCTGCTCTCTTCCCCTGCCTAGATTACGGTGGATGCGTTCAAGACTTCGAGCAAGCGTGCCGAGTACTTTGACTTTAATAAGGCTCGTAAAGCGAAGGAGTCCCAACCCTCTGTTGACCATAAGCCAGGAGGTGGCAAGGTCAAAGGTGATGCTGAGGTCAAGGGCGCAGCAGTCAAGAACAACGAGGATGACCTTGAACTCGGAGACACTGCGGAGAGCCTGCAAAACAAGATGGACGACGAGGGAGATGAAAAACTGAAGGAACCGCCCAACTGCTTCCCTCAGTGGCTGAGGAAGAAACCTGGGTGAGTTTAAATTCACTGTGACGATGACGACGACGACGATGATGATGATGTTGATTATGATGATGATGATGATGATGACGAAAATATGCTAAATATTGTGCAAGTTTGCAGATTTTGGTAGTCCATATATCATAGAATAAAATGTCTTTTATAAAACTTTTTTGTGTGTGTTCATTCTAATTACTTTTATCAACCAGCCGTGTGTATGTGTTTGTGGTTTTAATATTTGTTTGTTGGTCTTAATGCATTGCATTCATATCCACAGCTTGGACAGAAGCATGACCAATTTCAACGAGAGCAGCTTTGGTCAGAAGTGGTACAAGTTCCGTTGCGTGATGCTGAAGATTGTAGACTATCGCTTCTTTGAGTGGGCCGTGCTCTTTGTCATCTTCGCCAGCAGCATCACCTTGGTAAAACCTTTCTAAGTTTTGAAGTTAGGCTGGAAGACCAAAAATAATGTAGAAAATGGGAAACGAGATGACCATCGAACGCATTTCATGAATGGACTAGGGATTTTGGGCTTTAGGAAAAAAACAAACAAAAAAATCAAGATCTTAAGCGTAGCAATGCCAGTAGATTAATAGGGTGCTCACTCCCATTTGTAAGTCAGAAATTGCTTCCTCGATAACGTCATTTGTGGGTTCGGGCACTGAATAGAATAGAACCAACGTTTCCCGGCGTGTCATAAGAGGCGACTAAAAGGGGTGATTTCAGCACGGCATCTCTGGGCCAAAGTCTTCTACACAGGAGTCACCGGCCAGGATAGAGGGATTTCACATTACTAAAGGTTCAACGACCACGTGCTTGGTGCCAAGGCATTTCTTATACCCAACACATCACCAACGACGAAGCCTGACAGACCATCACACAAGCCATTGGACAACACGATGACATGCTCACAGTGGTGAAGAAATGGAAACTCCGATGGTATGGCCACGTCACCAGAGCATCAGGCCTTGCAGAGACCATCCTGCAAGGCATGGTGCAAGGAGGCAGAAGAAGAGGTAGACCGAAAAAGAGGTGGGAGGACAAGTCAAGAATGGACTGGCTTGACACTGAGCGATGCCATGAGGGTTGCTGAGGACAGAAAAAGATGACGTAGGCTTGTTAAACGATCATCAGTGGTGCGCTCCAACGACCTTCGAATTACGGATAGGATAGAATATTTTATTCTATTATATTTTATTTTATTTTTATTTTTATTTGATTTTTACAGGCCTTTGAAGATGTGTACCTGTATCAAAACACTGACCTGCAGCTAGCCCTGTACGTCCTGAACATTATGTTCTGCATACTGTTCAGCATTGAGATGTTGATGAAGTGGGTGGCCTATGGGTTCACGAACTACTTCACAAAGTTCTGGACCATCCTCGATTTCTGCATTGTGGTGGTAGGTTGCAATTTTCAAACTCGTACTAAAATGTCATGAGACTTATTTAGTATCATTGCATGGTCGTGGTTCATGCACTGTTTAAAAGTTTTGCAAGTGACCTCGAGACACGTTTTGTATTATTTAGGAAAAGGTTGATGACCCCTGAAACACGAGAGTTAAGAGTTCATGTTCTTCATTGTTATTTTATTTTATGTTATATTCTGTGATTATAGTATGCTTTTAAAATTTGGTTATTTGCCAGATTTCAGTGGCCAGCCTGATCGGAGACTCTTTGGGCGTATCCAACATCGCTGCTTTTCGATCCTTGCGAACCTTGCGGGCATTGCGTCCCCTCAGAGCCATCTCGCGCTGGCAAGGAATGAAGGTATTATTCCCTTTCTTTCTTTCTGATTATTACTGGATAAGGGGCTTTAATATCTAAAATCTCCCAAATATTATTGGTGTTGCGGGTTATTTTCCTTCTTATTTCTTTTAAAGTGGATCTCACTTACATTTTTCAAGCAAATCTAACCTTAGTCACGTTTGTGATACCTATCCTATCCTATCCCATAACTCGAAGGTCGTAGGGGCACCACAGATGATCGTTTAACCAGCGTACTCCATCTTTCCCTGTCCTCAGCAACCCTGATTGTTTCGTTCATTGTCAAACCAGTCCATTCTCGAATGTTGTCCTCCCACCTCTTTTTCGGTCTCCCTCTTCTTCTACCTCCTTGCACTGTGCCTTGCAAGACCTGATGATCTGGTGAGGTGGCCATACCATCGGAGTTTCCGTTTTTTCACCACTGTGAGCAGGTCATCGTGTTGTCCAATGGCTTGTGTGATGGTCTGTCGGACTTCATCGTTGGTGATGTGCTGGGTATAGGAAATGCCCAGAAGTCTTCTGTAGCACCTCATCTCCATGCTTTGTATTCTTCGTTGGAGATCTGCTGTGAGGGTCCATGTTTCGCAAGCATATTGGAAGATGGAGATGACAAGGGAGCGCAGCAGCCTTACCTTGGAATGTAGACTGATGGTCCTGTCTTTCCAAATTGGCTTCAACATCGCCAGGGCAACACTTGTTTGTGCGATCCTGGAGAGGACCTCCTGTCGGGACCCATTGTCTGATACAATGGCTCCTAAATATTTGAAGCTATGCACTGTGTTGAGGGATTGGCCTTGGACTTTGATGTTGGTGTTGTTGGTCATGTTTGTGATACCTGTGGGCGAAAATATTTTTACAGTCATGATGGCCGACAACTGTCTATTTATGACGTTAGGGAGACCCGAATAGGAGGTGAAAAGCGAATTCGGATGTCAAACGGAAAACAGGGCTTCTTTAAATCTGTCTTTCTTTATGAGGGAAGTGCAAAAGAAAATAGCAGAGTTATACAAGGCTTACAAATGAGTATATCGAGCAAAGAGTGTAAACACTGTTTGTATTTTTAAAAAAAAGTAGTTTATAATTTGTTTAAAACTAAATTGACTGACGTTTTTGCAAATAGTGTTTTTTAAATTTTATTTTAAATTTTGTTGTATACTAGATCGTGGTGAACTCCTTGATGCGTGCTATTCCCTCCATCTTCAACGTGTTTCTGGTGGGCATCATGTTCTGGCTCATCTTCTCTATAATGGGCGTCCAGTTCTTCTCTGGTAAGATGATGACGGGGTCTCAAATGACAACGGATGATTTCAGTGATAATTGTGTTGATGATGAGGATGACGATGACGATATCAGTTATTATAATTTCAGTTATGACATTTGCTAGGGAGGTGGAAGAAGTTGTCTTGATGATGATGATGACGATGATGATGATGATGAATGACGATGATGATGAATGAAGATGATGATGAATGAAAATGAAGACGGTGACTACAACGGAAACTTGCATGGATGTAATGCGAATGCGCATGAGAGGTTGATACTCATTGCACGGAACACGCGTGCTTCAGGTCGTTTCTACAAGTGTTTAAACAGCACAACAAAAGAGAGACTGGCAGTCAGCGTCACTCCCAACAAGACGGCCTGTGAATCCATGGGGCAGACCTGGCAGAACTCCAAAATCAACTTTGACAACGCGGCAGAGGGCTTCCTGGCGCTCTTCCAAGTGGTATAACATTATTTTCCTTCTTCTGTGATGCTCTCCTGAAACTCACAATCTCAGCTCTGATTACGTGTGCATTTTGCAAAGTGCAAATTTATCATTTTTATTTTATTTTTTTAAACCTTTTTATTTATTTATTTATTTTTTTTGGGGGTGGGGGGTGGGGGTAGGGGGGTGAGATAGGTTGGGAAAGGGTGGAGGGGTTATGGGCCAGGAGGCCCAACTTCAACTTTCTGTAAGACGCACAATTACATTTATAAGTACTTCGTTCTTCACAGATGAAGTTGAAAAGTTTTTTTTTTTTTTCTTCTTTTTTTTTCTTCTTTTTTTTGTTTCTTAATGTGAAGTAATTGTTATAAAGGAACGTTTGTTGTTAAAAGTGTATGTGTATGTCAGTAGTATGATGATTTTTATGGTTTGATTAATTAATTAATTAATTTGGAAAACATCTATGATGTGTGCATGGTACATTTTGTAAATTGTTTATGTTACATCAGTACAACTTATGTTAATCTGATGAATAAAAATTGATACAACAACAAAACAACAACAAAGTGCTACCCATTGCTTTTGTCTGTGTGTAGCTCATTTCCCTAATTCTAAAAAATAAATATTGACAATCCTGCAGGGGTTTTCTAATCTCACTTCCAAGTTCTTATGTAATTAACTTGATTCTGTTTAGCAGTCTTCTGTAACCCTAAAATATGTATTTAATTTTATTTATTTATTTATTTATTTATTTATTTATTTATTTATTTATTTATTATTATTATTATTATTATTATTATTATTATTATTATTATTATTATTATTATTATTATTACTACTACTACTACTATTACTATTATTATTATTATTATTATTATTATTATTATTATTATTATTATTATTATTATTATTATTATTATTATTATTATTGTTGTTGTTATTTAATATTATGATTATAATTATTATTATTATTATTATTATTATTATTATTATTATTATTATTATTATTATTATTATTATTATTATTATTATTATTATTCCTCCTCCTCCTCCTGTTACTACTATTTTGTTTGCCTCTTGATGTTCTATATTTCAGGCCACATTTGAAGGGTGGATGGAAGTAATGGCGGATGCCATGGATTCTAGAGATGTAAGTTTATCCAGGTTTACTTAAACACACTACCACAAAATGTATGCTGCTCATCTAATAACACAAGTATCTGTAAGTACATTTGTGCCTACGCAAGCTGGATGGTAATAGAACTCTAGTCTCCAGTGCAGAAGTTCCTGTAGTGTTGAACGAATTGGTGTAGGTTCCATTACATAAGGTTGGGTGGTGTAAGGTGGCACTAACTTACCTTGTCAACAGGTTAGAAACCAATGGCGCCTGACAGGTGTGGGATCGATTTCACCTCTAGGCGTTATGTTTCTTCAAATATTATTTATTTTCGACTTGGGCAATGTCTCGTACTTTTTTGTTTTTTTCCCGAGTACTCCGGTTTTCTCCCCCAGCAAAAATTTCAAAAACGCAACTAATGTTAGATATGTTGGGTTTGGGCACGCCACAAGCTGCGACTCCGGCCCCCAGGGAAGGTTTCCAAAAAAAAAAGGAACAATAAATTTTTTATAAATACAAAATTACAATCATTCTTTCAAGGGTCAAAATCGTTATCTTAGGTATAAATGGCTTGGCAGGCCATCTTCAAGTCAAATAATTATCTTTTGCCTGTCAAAAGTGTTTTTTTTTTTTTTTTTTTTTTTTTTGTGTGTGTCTGTTCTCTTATTTGGGTGCTTCTTTTAAAGTATTTAGGGTTTTACCAGGAAGGAAAAACTACTATATAAATAATAAATGATGATGATTGATGATGGATGAGGATGATTGACGATTATAATGATGTGATTGATGATGATAATGATGATGGTTTTTAAAATTATTATTATTTTATCCAATCGTCTGTTCATTAATGCTTTAAATCCTTCCTTGGTGGATGGGTTGTGCAGGTTGACGAACAGCCAGAATTTGAGGCTAACAAGTATGCCTACCTGTACTTTGTCGTCTTCATCATCTTCGGTGCTTTCTTCACCCTCAACCTCCTTATCTCCGTCATCATCGATAACTTCAACGCCCTCAAGAAGAAGGTGAAGGCAGTGTTTTGAACTTGTATAAATTCAGTTCTTGGACAGGCGGAGAGTAAAGGAACCTAGATAAAGAGTGCAGAAGACTCAACACGTCGGCAAACTGTCAACCATTTGTAGTCTCACAGAGTGCATTCCCTCGTTGGTAACAATCATGCAAGAGTCGTGTCTCTTTCACCTTAATCTCCCACACTAACAATAAGGGGATTCACTAATGGCCACACCATTTCAGACGACAGTAATTGGACAATGAGGACTGAGGCTGTCTGATAGAGATCAGAGGACACAACTCTGTTCTGGCAACAATCCTGTATGCTGTATGCCGTTGATGAAAATGAAATTGTCTCTATATTGATAATGTGGGTGTATGTATTTGTAGTGAAAGAGATGGAAGTGACGAAGTGAAGTGCGTGGGTAGATGTGAGAATATTGTGTAAAGTGTATTATATAACTGTTGTGGACATGTAGATTTAGTACTTGTTTTTTTGTGTGTGTGATTTTTATTAACTACTTTATTTTGATTTGTTTGAAAACATTTTCTGTTAATTGCTGGGATGCAGTGTGCTGTATGAATTCTCCATTGTGGGTAAGATTTGTTGGTAAAGGTAGAGGTAAAGGTAGTCCCATAGCCTTGTGGCCGTAGGGGAGCGTGATGTTGGAGATCACACTTATCTTGGGCCAGCGTAATGAGGGTGATGCCCATCTCTCTCCCTCGCTGCTTTACCTTCACCACCCTTAAGAGAGTAGGTACTCAGTCACAGTTGAGTCAACTGGGGGCGTTGTTATTTGTCGCTTCACGTTTTGCGGTCACCCATCCAAGTGCTAACCGCACTGGGCGGTGCTTAACTTGCGACACAGTAGCGAGTGCTCCAATCACTGTGCTATCCGACACCCCTAAGATTTGTTGAAAAGGACCAAAACCTTGACTGCAGCGTACACGAGCTTGGAATGACAGCAGCGTAATCACCCAAGTTAGACTGTGCACCAGTGTGTTGAAGAAAAAACTACGATACCATACTGTGTGATACGATACGATCATTTATTGCCAAGTAAAACCTTTTAATAATAACAATAATAATAATAATAATAATAATAATAATAATAATAATAATATAATAATAATAATTTTATTTATTAAGGAAAGGGCTTTGGCAACCTCACAGCATGCAAGCAAATGCATAAACATGTAGGCCTTTTACACTGCGTGTGAACTCGCATTTTGCACCCGGGAAAAGCAGAACTCTAATATTAATAGTTGCTATATGAGGTAAGACTGCTGCGCTCCCTTGTCATCTCCATCTTCCTATAACTAGCGAAACATGGACACTCACAGCAGATCTCCAACGAAGAATACAAAGCATGGAGATGAGGTGCTACAGAAGACGTCTGGGCATTTCCTATACCCATCACATCACCAACGACGAAGTCCGACAGACCATCACACAAGCCATTGGACAACACGTCACGATGACCTGCTCGCAGTGGTAAAAAAACGGAAACTCCGATGGTATGGCCACGTCACCAGATCATCAGGTCTTGCAAAGTCCATCCTGCCAGGCACAGTGCAACAGGGCTGAGATTTAGCAAGCCAGGCTAAGGAGCCAGCCGGGCTCCTAACCTGGGAAGTTGAAGTTGCCAAAATATTTCTCAGGTTGCCAGGCCCCTTGATTGAAAGCACGGTCTTTTTTTTTACTGTATAACTATTGCAGCTAATAAACAAGATAAATTTCAACAACAACACTGTTTCATTTTTTAAAACAAGCACTGTATAATTTATTCATCATCGACATCCTCCTCCTCAATGTTCCAAAACTTGAAGGAGCTTGGGTGTGCCTTCTTCAGCTGTTTTTTTTTCTTCTTCGGACTTTTTTTTTTTGCTGGAGGCTCCGAGACACCGCTTAAAAAGCGCCACATCGTTCGAGATTGACAAAAGACTGAGAATGGGGAATATCGAAAGTACGGCAAGTCTCGCGTGACTCATCAAGGAAGTCAGAGACTCGTTCCGATACACGCAAGGAAGCAAGAAGGCTAGGATCTCGCAGGGCAGTAGCGTTTCGCGGCGAGGGAAAGAAGAAAGTCTCGCGAGAAAAGGCTATTTTTACTTCGCAAATCCCTCGCTTTGCTAGCGTTACCTAACTTCCTAGCATGCATCGGAACGGGTCTCCGGTGCTGACTGCAGAAGCGGTTGGCGCGTGTTTTGTTTTACATTGCAAGTCAAAAGTCCGTGTACAGGTACAGAATCTCTACCACTGGCGGTATTTTCAAGTCGCCAGCCGGGCGAATGGTACCCCAAATCGAGCTCGCCACACACTATTTTTAGGGGCCATTGGCGAGTTGGCGAACGTTAAAGCTCAGCCCTGGTGCAAGGAGGTAGAAGAAGAGGGAGACCGAAAAAGAGGTGGGAGGACAACATTCGAGAATGGACTGGTTTGACACTGAGCGAAACAATCAGGGTTGCCGAGGACAGGGAAAGATGGAGTAGGCTTACGCTGGTTAAACGAAAATCTGTGGTGCCCCTACGACCTCCGAGTTACGGGATAGGATAGGATAGGATATGAAGACAGACTAACAGCCTTTAGCCCTCTGCCTCGTCCTTCCCCTTGCTCTATATAAGATGTTTATATGCAGTTCCAAGTAAACTTTGTTATTGGTACAAGACTTTTCTATTTGAAATCCCGACCCGTTAGCTATTACTTTTCTGTTATTATCAGTGGTATTAATGAGGTTAAAGATAATGTAAATAATGAAAAGAACTTCAGTGCACTTTTTATTATATATAATTATCTAATATTATAATAATTTAAATTGGCAGGTTGCTCTAACCAATTTTTTTAAGCGGGCGGAGAGGAGTTTGAATGTATGAGATTGAATTGTATGGGCAACAGCTATTTTAAGTATTTACCTACTTCTTTTTTTCATTTGTTTTGGCAGTATGAAGGCAGCTACTTGGATGCGTTCTTGACAGAGGGTCAGAGAAACTACTACAACACACTAAAGAAACTGGGCAAGAAGAAGCCACAGAAGACTATCAAGCGACCAAGGGTAAGTTCTCCTTCAGCTTGTACTCAAAGAGTTGGATCTTCAGCTTATAGTTCTACAAAAAAAATGTGTGTATGTTTCACGCCCCAAAGCTTAAATCTGTGTAACTCGTGTTCATATCCAATCACACAATAACAAGACAAGAGACATCGTTATAAAGTTTTCTAACTTTATTCAGCAAAAGTCGCCAACAACAGCAATAACTGCATTCAAAAACGGAATCTCGACGACCCTGTGTTTATTTATACTGGCTGTGAAATGTAGAAAATATTGGAACATTCCAAAATGACATAATCAATAACCAATCAGAACAAAGATCGCAACAGGAAATACGCATTATGTTATGCCATAGAATGTTCTTCAAGGTTCCAAGATTTGACTACTTGTTTCCAGATAGATCTCGAATCTTCCTTTGGTGGTAAACAAGCAATTCCAGAAAGATCTCGGTGTTATTCTGTAGACATTCATTTGCCATCAGTGTTCGGAGTGTAACATTTATGTTCAGTGTTTTGGACTGGAATCTAATTTTGATTTTATTATGCAGTAAAGAGTACAGACAGAAATATTAGGGTAAATTTAAAGAAAAAAAAACAAACAAACATGAGTCGTCAGATAAAATTAAACTTTTGAGTTCATTTAAAACTCTTGTTCAAGGTAAAACAAGACTAATTGCGGACAATACTAGACAGCAATTCCTTTGTTTGATACAAATAAATATTGTGAACATTATTCCAAGTAAAGATGTGAACACGCTGATCAAGAACAGAACATTATTGTGCAGATTAATAAATGAATTCAAGTAGTGATGGAAGTGGGGTCGTTTTGAATCTTATTAGCTCTTTGAATATATCTCATCTTAATGTATTCAACCTATATTTCAAAGAACAACAGGGTCAATAGGATCTGATCTTCGCTCTAATGTTCTGTTTATAACGTCCCTACACAGGCGAAATTCTTCAAGTTCTTCTACAACATCGCCATGAGCACCAAGTTTGAGCTGGCTATCGTACTGCTGATTGCTTTCAACATACAAATAAATATTGTGAACATTATTCCAAGTAAAGATGTGAACACGCTAATCAAGAACAGAACATTATTGTGCAGATTAATAAATGAATTCAAGTAGTGATGGAAGTGGGGTCGTTTTGAATCTTATTAGCTCTTTGAATATATCTCATCTTAATTTATTCAACCTATATTTCAAAGAACAACAGGGTCAATAGGATCTGATCTTCACTCTAATGTTCTGTTTATAACGTCCCTACACAGGCGAAATTCCTCAAGTTCTTCTACAACATCGCCATGAGCACCAAGTTTGAGCTGGCCATCGTACTGCTGATTGCTTTCAACATGATAGTGATGGCAGTGGAGCACTACAACCAGACCGACTCTGTGACGGACTCACTGCAGATCCTCAACGTCATCTTTACGTCCGTGTTCGTGTTGGAGGCGGTGGTCAAGTTGCTCGGTCTCCGCTGGCATTACTTCAGAGTGCCGTGGAACATCTTTGACTTTCTCATCGTCCTTCTCTCGCTTATTGGTATGTTTGTTTTTGCCAATGTTTATTGTTGCATATATTCTTTATTTCTTCCATTCTTTCTTTTCTTTCTTTCTTTCTTTCTTTCTTTCTTTCTTTCTTTCTTTCTTTCTTTCTTTCTTTCTTTCTTTCTTTCTTTCTTTCTTTCTCTTTGTCCTTTCTTTCTTTTTGTCTTTCTTTTCGTCATTTCTTTATTTCGTCCTTTCTTTCTTTCTTTCTTTCTTTCTTTCTTTCTTTCTTTCTTTCTTTCTTTCTTTCTTTCTTTCTTTCTTTCTTTCTTTCTTTCTTTCTTTCTTTCTTTTTTTGTGTTTATGAAGGTTTATTGTTGTCTTTATTTGTTTGTGTTTGTGTCATGTTATTTTGTTGTTACAAACAGAGGCGAAGTTTGTTGCGTTTTTGTCATGTTATTTTGTTGTTACAAACAGATACGAAGTTGTTTGCTTTTGTGCCATGTTATTTTGCTGTTTTAAGCAGAGACGAAGTTGCGGATTATCAATCTTCTTATGATAATCGAGAATCAGCTAAATAGTAAAGTTTCGAGGAAAATGTAGTATAAGTCTCTTCTCTGAAAATCCTTATCGGGAAGAGAGGGGACTATAAACTAATTACATACATACAATATTATTTTGAGGGACCATGCAGTTCCCTTTCTTGAGTTCTGATGATGATCTATATTTTAGCAAAGGTTACAGCTACAGTGAAGTGGCAGAAATAATAACCATGAAATTATTTAAACGTTTTTTCTCTCTCTATCTCTCTCTCTTTCTCTCTCTCTTTCTATATATATATCTCTCTGTCTCTATATCTCTCTGTCTCTCTACCTCCATATTTATCTATCTATCTATCTATCTATCTATCTATCTATCTATCTATCTATCTATCTATCTATCTATCTATCTATCTATCTATCTATCTGTCTGTCTGTCTGTCTGTCTGTCTGTCTGTCTGTCTGTCTGTCTGTCTGTCTGTCTGTCTGTCTGTCTGTCTGTCTGTCTGTCTGTCTGTCTGTCTGTCTGTCTGTCTGTCTGTCTGTCTGTCTGTCTGTCTGTCTGTCTGTCTGTCTGTCTGTCTGTCTGTCTGTCTGTCTGTCTGTCTGTCTGTCTATCTAAATAATAATTAGAATAATAATAATAATAATATTAATAAGGGACAATTTTCTGGAACATTATTTGTTGACTTCGAAAAAGCTTTTAATGTAACAGACCATGACCTTCTTCTACGTAAACTAAAATAAAATGGCAATCATTCTAAATCCCTTGAATTTCTTAAATCCTTTATTTCTGACTGAGAATAGTGTGTTTGTGTAAAAAAACAAAAGTCACAACTAGTCTAGCTTATTCCGGTTTCACTTTGTGGAATAACTTTTCTCAACCACTCCGTACTCCAGCATCTAAATTAACATCATCTAAATTTACATCATCTAGAACACGTCTTTTAAAACACATTAAACATGAAATACACATTAATTGTTAATGTTGTGGATTTATTTTAACAACATTAATTTTGATTTGAATGGTTTGAAAATGATTTTATCTAATAATGACTTTATTTGTTATGGTTCCACGATGTTAATGTTATAACATTGAGTTGTTTTTAATAGTTATTGTTAAAGCCCCAAGGGCAAAATGCAAAAAAGAGTTATATTTAATAGTTATTGTTATAGCCCCAAGGGCAAGATGTAAAAAAAGCGTATTCAGCGCTTACTCTTTTACCCTTGGAAAATAAAATTGTTATCTTATCTACCTACCTACCTACCTATCTACCTATCTCTCTCTCTCTCTCTCTCTCTCTCTCTCTCTCTCTCTCTCTCTCTCTCTCTCTCTCTCTCTCTCTCTCTCTCTCTCTCTCTCTCTCTAATTGTGGCGTTGTGTTGTCACAGACATCGTATTGGATGACATCCTGAACAGCGTGGCTATTAAACCCACCATGCTGCGCGTGGTTCGAGTCTTCCGCATCGGCCGAGTCCTACGCCTCATCAAAGCGGCCAAAGGCATCCGCAAGCTTCTCTTCGCCCTCATCATCTCCCTCCCTGCCATCTTCAACATTGGTGCTCTCCTTTTCCTCGTCATGTACATCTATGCCATCATCGGGCTGTCGTCCTTCTCTGACGTCAAGCTCAGCGGCGGGCTAGATGAGCTGAGCAACTTCCGCACGTTTGGCAACAGCATGATCTTGCTGATCCGGCTGGCCACATCCGGCGGTTGGAACGATGTTTTGGACAACCTGCTCATCTCGGCGCCTGACTGCGACCCGGACTACAAAACCCTGACGGACGGCACAAAAGAAGCATCATCTTTCGGCGATTGCGGCATCGCGTGGCTGGCGATCCCCTACATGGTGTCATACATCTTCGTGGTGTTCCTGATCGTTATCAACATGTACATCGCTGTCATCCTGGAGAACTTCAATCAGGTCGAGATTTTCTTCATTCTGCTCTTTTCTGTTTCTGTTTTGTTTGAATGATTACAAATAATTTTGTTGTTATATTATATCTATTCTCAGTGTGGATTTTCCAAAGTCTGCTTTTCCTCCCTGCATTGTTCATTGTTTTTATTGTTGATGATGAAGAATCAGATTAAAATCAGAATCTTTATTGTTCTCATAAAACATGTTTGTTAGGACATTGAAAAAGAGAAGTTCAAAAAGTTCTTTCATCCTTGTTATCATCTTCATCATCATCATCATCATCATCATCATCATCATCATCATCATCATCATCATCATCATCATCATCATCATCATCATGAAAGATGTGCTTTTTCCTATATAGAATTCCTGTTGCTATTGTGTGCTGTTGCAGTGTCTGATGATTTGTTGTTGTCCCTCCCTGTACAGGCTCACCAGCAGGAAGAAGTGGGCATCACAGAGGACGACTTTGACATGTTCTATGTAGTGTGGGAGCGCTACGACCCTCACGCCACCCAGTTCATCAAGTATGACCAGCTCTCCGACTTTGTGGCCGACCTTGAAGACTCGCTGAAGATTGAGAAACCTAACGAGATCACTCTGGTGTCGTTCAACCTCAACATCATGGAGGGCGACCGGCTGCATTGCTTGGACATCTTGATGGCGCTGGTGCGCAAGCACTTGTCCCATGTGCCCGAGTCCGAGGAGCTGCAGAAGCTGAAGGAACAGATGCAGAAGAACTTTGACCAGCAGTTCCCCTCGCGCATCAAGCTAAAAGTCAAATCCACCACCTTGCAGCGCAAGAAGGAGGACGTGGCTGCCCGCACGCTGCAGCGGGCCTGGCACTACCACAAGACGCAGAAGGCGCTGAAGAACATCACCCAGCTGGCCTTGCGGCAGAATTCCATGCGCAAGGACAGCGCGGTCTTGGAGCTCCGTCAGCGATCGTCCGGCGTGCGGGAGCTGGGCCGCCGCATCAGCTCTGCTCTCTCGACCTTTTTCGGGGACTCCCGCCCTAACTCTGCCAGGTCCAGCCTGGCTGTGCCCACCCCTCCCCCTTCCCCTAAACTGTCAGGCGGCACCACACACATGCAGACTTTAAGCAAACAGGGTAAACTGTCTAATTCGCTGCAGATACCTCAGGTGAACACTCTCTACCCTGTCGGTCAGGACAAAGCGTCCCAAGACCTGGAGTTGTAACCTTCAACCCAGATCACCCGTGGTGACACTGTGTGTGCACATTCATAGTGGAGAGAAAAAGAAAATTATATGGGAGAAGTCAGACTGCCCCTGGTAAGCAACTTTCTGAGGAATGATTTCACGGCTGAATCTTGTTCTATCCGCGTGCATTTTGATCAGTGGTCTGTTTTGGCCTGATCAGTGGAATTTAGCAGACACCACCACCACCACCACCAACTCTGACACCCACACCCCTATCCATGGCAAATAATGAGTGGAAGTAGTCTGCAATGACTTACAAGTTCGATGGCTGCATTTTTGATTCACTTCGTGGAAGAAAAAAACAAACGCACACATTTACTTTTCTCCTTGCAGAAAAAGCTTATTGAGTTTTAATAATACCACCTTATGTCATCCTTTTTTGTACAGAAACAGTTCCTAAGTACAGATCTATGAACTGCTCTAGTCTTGTCGCAATTAAGTCTAAACTTCCAGCGGTGTATGTGATATATCCACTGGAAAAAGGGGTTTGGCCAAAGAAAATATACAGAATATGATAGCGCATAGAAGACTTGATGAATTATTGATGTTGTCTTCAAGAAAGACAAATGCTTTGCGGAATGAATACAAAAGACAAACTTAGGCTAAATACTGCTGTAGGTGTCAAATCAGCATTTCTTGCATTTTGCTCAGGCTGTGTTAGTGTTTGATAATTTTATTGTTTGGGGGATTGTTAAACCCTTTTTCTTGTTATGTGTTGTATTCTTACCTGTAAATCAACGCTTAATAATGTTGCTTTCAGTTCTACAGATGACAGCAACGCCTGTTGCCCCATAGTTTTGCATTTCTGCATCAACCAATGATCACAGAAGAAAAGTGTGTTGTCCACATCGTGACGAATATGATGACTCTCTTCCTGCAAATATGAACAATGTGTGAAATGATATTAAGTTCACCATTGGCCTAAAAAGCGTTTGGTCTGCTGAATTAACTTTGACAATTATATGATTTTGAAATTAAATGGTCTGAAGAAATCGGACAAAACAGTTTTGAATTTGCATTTCGACACGACCCTTTTGTTAACGTGCACTTTGCTACTAAAAATCACCGCCTCATAGTTTAATCTCTTCAGTGTACAGGAAAGGGCACTATACAACATCAGTATCATCATGTTGATTTGTACTTTTGGCCTTTGGCTTTTGATCTCTGTTCGTTTGATTATGAAAGATACCCGCTCAATAAAAGTACAAATCTCCCGTTTTGTGCTTGTTCAGGTATAGTTTACCCCAGTTTTGAAATATACAATTCTGTTCTTAGTTACCGCTGTGAATAAAATTGAAACAGCTATAGGCTATGACGTAAAAGTAAATTGTGCTCTGGAAGAAACTGGGAACAGTTCTGGGGTTCTTCTAACATGGAAATAATTACCAAAAGTTTTAAAAGAAACCCCAATTCGTGGAGATTTTTTTGTATCTGAAGAAGAACACTACTGATGAGCATGTTCACAAATTTGGCGTCCAACTTGGAAGCAGGTTAAAAAAAAAAAAAAAAAAACTTATTTTGAAAACAATAACTTATTCTGTGTGTCGTGACAACCAATGTTGCCTTTGGGGTTAATGCTTATAAGCTGAACTGATAATGCTTGGCCCATGAGTCCTATTTCATTATGTCTTCCTTTTTATGTGATTGATAATTCAAGTGGTTGATTAATACTTCCTGACGTCATCATGTGATTGATTTTGATCAACAATTGATCAGTGATTAATAATTATTGAACTGTTGTAAATATTAATTCCACCGTTGATTGTAACCAAATTAATCTCCATTCTGTATACAGCATATTTGCATTCATGCACTGCAACAACAACAACAACAACAAAAAAGGAACCAGTACCTGTCATCACCTTATTTTGTGAAAGTTTTGGTTTAAAAGTACAAATCTGTAACCATTGACGCCTTGAGCAATTCTTGAGCAGGAAAAGTGCGATATAAGAACGATTTAAGTCAAATGCAAGTAATTTTTAAAGCAGAAAGTCGCGCTATATTGTTGAAACTTTGATTTCATGAAACTGTCCTGAGCAAGATTTTTTTTTAGAAATTTTAAATGATTATCACCTAAGCAGTTACACATGAAAATCTGATATTATTAAATTAAAATTGTCCTAGCATCGGAGTCCATTAGCAGATATGCGCACAAATGTTGACTGTTTTATAGTTGATGTGACCTTAAAATCAGTCAATATTTTACAATGCTGGAAGGATTTTAAAAACCTTTCATTTAACCTGAAATGTCCCTGGAAGATATTATTGCATACGGAGTCTACCAGAAACAATTTCGGCTGCTGCGAAAGGATTTATACTCTAAAACACGTTTGCTTACAAATCCTACCAGAAACGGTTATTCTGACTGCTGTGAAATGAAGTATACTTTGGAGAAAATAATTTGGACTATGGCATTCAAATTCTTCCAGAAACTGCTATTTCGGCGGCTGCAATACAATATGATATATATAATCTGAAGATATCATTTGTTATGGATTATTGCATATGTGAAGTTACTGGAGACTGTTATTTCAACTGCTGCAAAATTATATATATATATATATATATATATATATATATATATATATATATATATATATATATATATATATATATATATATATATATATATATATATATATATATATATATATATATATATATATATATATATATATATATATATATATATAGATATATAGATATAATACTTCAGCATTATTTTAGTTTTGCAAAAGCA
This sequence comes from Oncomelania hupensis, assembly GCA_036898135.1. Lineage (NCBI taxonomy): Eukaryota > Metazoa > Mollusca > Gastropoda > Littorinimorpha > Pomatiopsidae > Oncomelania > Oncomelania hupensis. The sequence continues at coordinate 152,393,661 of CM072511.1, read as the reverse complement.
TATGCAAGAAATGTCCATGCACCTACAAATGGTTAAATTCTATGCAACTTGGAGAAACCTAATCTTGAATTTTTCAAATTTGTATAATTAACAAAGTATTTACGACTATGAAGAACAAAGTAAATAACTAATATTATAAATAGCAATATAGTTACTATCAAAATCTTTGGATCATATTTTCTTTAGTACCTAGGAATATAATGTGTTAGGACAAATGTAACAACATTCACCAAATATTTGGGAACCGGACATAAGATTTCCTCATGTCTGCTATATAAACAAATAACATGTTAGCCAGTTGACCACTTCTTTTTTTTTCTTGTTGTCATGCAGACAAATTTAGTGCACTTTTTATTTATTTTTTTAAAGTGATGTTCGACATGCAAAAATTGGTATAACTGCTTGGGTTAAAAAGCCAACTTGTTGAATATACATAGCATATATATACATAATCTATCTCTGTCTTTCTCTGTCTCTCTGTCTTTCTCTCTGTCTTTCTGTCTGTCTGTCTGTCTGTCTCTCTCTCTCTCTCTCTCTCTCTCTCTCTCTCTCTCTCTCTCTCTCTCTCTCTCTCTCTCTCTCTCTCTCTCTCTCTCTCTCTCTCTATATATATATATATATATATACATATATATTGATTAAGTCTTCCACAGTTCCGTGAACAAGGAACAGATACATAAATTAATACAAGAGTCTGCATGTCATGTGTGTTCGTAGGGAAATCGAAACGGTTCCATTAGTTAGTTTGTGTGTGGGAGTTTGTTATCCAATAAATTAATGTACAATTACTTTGAAATGATTAAGCATGCCTTTTATCTCTTCTCCATCAAATCCCTTTAATAATGATCTGTGGAAGTAAATTTTGCAATCAGCCAATTCATTTAACTTACTTCACCCTTACATATGTTTGCTCGTAATGTTGTTGTTAGTCAACCCTTTGTTTTCTGTTGAATTATTTATTTCTTTATTATTTAAAAAACAACAACAATAAATTCAATCCAATTTGGCAATTTTATCAGTGACAACACGATTTCAAAATAACTTTTGAGAACTTATAATTTTTCTTTGGTTCTTGGCTAATGTTTTGTGAAAAGATTTTATTTGTTGGTGTTATTGTTGTTGTTGCTCAATCAGTTGTTAATGATTTCCCATATATATTTTTTGAGTGCAAATCTGATCTTATTATGCGTAACGTTTTTGGTACAAGTACTGTTTGTAGACATAATTATAATGTTTTGTTTTTTTACTGCTTTTAAGAATGTACATAACAAAAAACAACACTTTATATGAAATACATTTTTTATATTGTACCTATTTAGCCTTATTTATTTCTTCACATTTTTGTTAACTCCATATTTTTGGTTAGACTTTTTTGGTAGCAGACTTTTATTTGGGGAAGCGCTTAGTATTTTACTCTACTCAATTGCACCGTCCTTCCAAAATCTGTTTCCAATTTTTTTTTTTTGGGGGGGGGGGGGATTTTTTTTTGGCTTTTGCGTGCAGTTTGATATTTATTGTTCTCTGCAGCATAATATTTCAATCAAGCCAACAAAAAGTTGTGTACCAAATCACTAGTTTATTGCACTGAACTCAATGTTTGTTGGGTTATTATGTTAATGTTTGGTTTTTTTCTTTGGGGTGAATATGTCTGCCCTACTTGATGCTAACTGTCTTATTTAATCAATGATGGACCGATTTATCAGAATAAAATCACAACCTTTTGTACATCTTTGTGTTTTGGCTGTTGTGTTCTGGAGAAGTGCAGTGTGCAAGAGAACTTGCGAGGCGAGTTTTCTGTTTGAATAGGAGGAAACTCCGATGGTATGGCCACGTCACTAGAGCATCAGGCCTTGCAAAGACCATCCTGCAAGGCATGATGCAAGGAGGCAGAAGAAGGGGGAGACAGAAAAAGAAGTGGGAGGACAACATTCGAGAATGGACTGGCTTGACACCGAGCGAAACCATGAGGGTTGCTGAGAACAGAGAAAGATGGAGTACGCTGGTTAAACGATCATCTGTGGTGCCCCAACGACTTTTGAGTTACGGGATAGGATAGGATAGGAAGAACCTTTTGAATTACCGGATAGGATAGGAGAGGAGGAACCTTGATGCAAGCCGAGTGTCAGAGATCTAACAAGCACACGTTGTGCATGTGTAGACGTTTGCTCTCAACAGCTTCTTTTCTCTCGGGCTGGAGTAAGAGTTTTGGTGTTTGCTAAATTTTTTTAGCAAGAGCTGAGTAAGCAACATGTAATTTTTAACTTTCCTGCCAAATTAAGTATTTGGTAAAAATATATGTATGGGTCTTAATTTAAAACAGGATTTAAGACGCTTTACAGTAGATATATTTTTAAAGAAATAGGGTAAGGGAGGGAGTGAAATTGGGAGTGGTATAATCAACCCCCCGTGGGGATGCCGGGGGTTTCAGTATAAATAGTATCCCCACTTTGTGGAAATGCAGTGCTTTAAATTCCCACTGTTGCTGTCTTTCTCCTTTGTTCTTTCTCATTCCTACTCTGTTCTGTCAATCTGCTATATTATCTTCTTCTTCGCCAGAACAGTCACCTACCCTTTTTCTTGAAAACTCTTCGGGAACAAAACTCCTCATTTGTATGTGAGGTCTGTTGGATCAGCTTGGGAATATTGGACGCTTTCTGCCAGGTGGTCACTGGGGCTTCCTATGATGATTATTTAGCAATATAGGCATTTTCTATGTATGTGTTTTGTTGATATTTTATAATGATGTTTGTATTCTATTTTGTTTTTGTAAACGGTGATTCGATAAAATATAGTATAGCCTCAGCGTCCCCTGCGTGGGATGTCTTTATTGTAAAGTGACCGGCTGGTGGAGTGCGTTCAGTGTTACCACTAGGGTTGTTTCGGCAGATCTTTTATGCGGATCAGGTGTGAGTCCTCTTTCAGCGAAGTTGTGGTCTTGATTTTTTGGTCCTGATTGTCAGGCCTACTTCCTCCCTCTGGTGTTTAAAGCAGGTGACTATTCCTTCATGCAAGGAGTGATAGGGTAGAGAGGGGTGGGTGATGCGTGTGCGAGCGTCCTTTCTCCCACTAAACTAAGCTAAGAAACACAACTAGCGAAATAAGGTGTAAAAATACAAATATACATTTATTCAATAAAGCATGTAATTAAAACCCAATTAAGAAACAAAAGAATGAAACCAAAGAAAATTATAAAGAAAAAATTCAAAACTTAAAACAGGTTAAAACCATACACAATCAACACATTTGTATAATCATGAATCAATCAAAATCACTCTCTCACCTGGTCGTTTCTAATTTAAACACACACAAAAATATTATATACACAATGATAATTTAAATAACAATATGAACCCCCCCCCCCCTGATGCCCCAGTTCAGTCTTATATATACAAGCTATGTGCACAATCGTAGATGATGAGGTCCGACTGTGTACTTCTCTTTAGATTTCCCTAACTAAAGTTTTCACACACACAGTTCAAAAATCCGATGTAGATGTAGGTGTTGTCCCTGTAGAATTTCACACAATATTATCTAGAGTCACTTAATAATATAAGTCTTCAACTGTCCGTGTGTCCAAAAATGCGAATTTATTTCTAAAACCACTATGATACTGTTCCTTCTTTGCTATACTATCGACAGACGCCGTGGCTCTTTCTACACTAACAATTTACTTGCCAGACGGCCCCTTAGTTCCGTTGATTCCTCCCCTCTTTCTTTCTTTCTCTCTCCGCCACCCCGGATGACCTCAAGTGCCACCCACAACTTCTGCTGCCGGCACTGCCCTCTCACGACAGCAACCCCCCAACTTCCACGGATGAACCGAGGAACACCCACTACAGCAACAGCAGCTGCAGCGACGACTACAACGAGTCTGACAACATCAACACGTCCGTTGACGATACGTCCAACAATAACGTCGACGATAGGTCCAACAATAAGTCCAACCTGAAATCAATAATGGTACAGGCTACTATTCTGGCATAACTTTTACTTCTCTATCTATTACTCTTAAACTACATTGGTCTGCTCGCCTCCTGAAGAAAATTACATGGTCATAATTTCTCTAATACATATAGTCACAATTTTATCTCCATTTCGTTACATTCATACGATTTATACAAAATACCATCATCATAAAAGTTCCACATATTTAACATACATTTGTTCCGTTTTTATCATATATATACAATTTTCTTTTCACCTCTCTCTGTTGAGTCTGATTGACTGCCTCCACTCGTCATCATATTATTTACAACAAAAATACTTTTAACATAAAAACATCTCTAAACACAATATCGTAATAATTAACATATTTTAATAAAAGTTTAATAACATACAATTTCACGTTATACATCCTCATTCACACATTTTTTGCTACCAGCCCTCCCTAAATAGTTTTCTCCCCATTCTCTCTTTGACGATCGCTAGAGACAGGGTTCCAGAGGTCGAATCTCACTTACCGACTTATGATAAGAGATTTCTCTTTGACGACATCACATGGATCACGCCCGATGACGCTCCATAAATGGGTGACAGCTACCCAGCTCTCGATAACCCATTAGCCTCCCGGGTGTCTCAACTCGACAACAATCCGGTTCCCAGCTTAACGTCTCACCACTTGGCTTTTCTCCCTGCACCTCTAACGACCCGCTTGTCTCCAAGTCCAAACAACGAATAATCTATCCCAGCTAGTTTACTGCATTTGTGCATCCAAACTGAGCTCAATGACTGGCTCACAGAATCGGCACAAACATGCCCTTGCTGTCAGCACGTGCTAAATTGTATAATCTATTATCCAATTCCTTGACCCACACTCGACAATAACATCATGTTATTGTCCATTTAGTGAAAAACAGTGCTGCCTTTCTGCACTCTCACAGTTTGACCTTGACAATTGTACTGTCCGTTGAAACCAATGCCACCCTTACCCCTCCTCCACAGTTTAGCCATGACACTGATTTGGCTCGGAAGAGTCCGCTGGATTCAAAGCAATAACCATGTAATGTAATGTAATCAAAAAGAGCATATTTTAGGGGGTAATGGGTAAATAAAGAGGGTAAATCGGTCAAGTCCCATAAGTCCTATCTCTAGTGAAAGCAACAAACTATTTAAAAAAAAAAAAAAAAAAAAAAACAAGTGTTTTATGTCACGGCTGCTGGAAAATCCTAATTTTAGAGGCGAAATTTTGGTTTTCAGCGCGAACACCTTTCCACAAAAAATAATCAAGTTTAAGTTCAAGTTCAAGAATACTTTATTATCTCAACAGAGAAATTATGATATACCATTGCTGATCGGTATGAAACATTAAAACAATACATACATAGATAAAACAAGTACACAGTAGGCTACATCTATAGTACATTACATTACATGGTTATTGCTTTATGTCCAGCGGACTCTTCTGAGCCAAATCAGGACCAGACATCTATAGATTAGTAAATTTCCAGTATTAAAAGACATCTCAAACATCAACATACATCTTTATATACAAAAATATTACTTAGCGCTTATTTAAAAACTCAATAGATTTTGGGATAAAACTGTTTTTCGTTCTTACAAGAGAACATTTAGGCACACGCAGTCTGCGACCAGAGGGCAACATTTCATAATACTTTGCTAAAACATGTGAAGTATCTGTTACATTGAAACGCGAATGATAGTATGTCTGAAACGCGCACGATAGATCTAATCATTTCGTTTTGCAAAGTATTCAATAATAGAGTTTATTTACCTTTGATTTGAGTTTGCATTGTTGTTAGAAGAAGCTTTGTATAACGCTGATAATTTTCGTTAGTCGATATTATTGGAGAATTCTCTAGATCTGCGTGTTTACTGTCGATAGAAATTTCCCGATAAATGTCGAAGTTTGAGAACGTTCCGGGAATGTGTATAGAGATGTATGACGTAAGTCAGTGATGACGATCTTTAATTTGATTGGTGGTAGTGCGTCATTTCTACCGTGTTCTAAATTGTTCAGGAGTATGAAGAAACTATATAAGTGCCACACTGTTTCAAAAGTGGTTGTTGATAGTGAGTTGGAAAGTAAAATTTGAGAGTGGAAAAGCGATTGAGCGATTGTATGCAGTTGTTGATGTGTGCTGAATAAAAGTGGAAAACTTCATACGAAGACTTTGCCTTGTTACTGCTGAGTGAGCAGGCTGCGTGGATAAACGAATCAGTTACACCTATCAGGATTTCAAGCATCGGGGCTGAATCACATACTGATAGAAAAACACCAACATCGAATCGAGTGTAACAGTATCTTTCATAACCATTCCCGCCTTCCTCACCACACGGTATTCATGCAGTTCTCTCAAACTGTTTTGTCTTTCACCCGTCACTCTCGCACACACTCTCACCAATCTGTCAAGCACCCGCTTGTTCTGTACACTTAGCCCTCCAAACCAGCAGATAAAACCAAAAGTCAAAACTGATTCAATAAAATAGCGATAAAAAGAAAAAAGAATGGGTCGGCTGATGTTCAAAGAACGGAGTTTCTGAAGGCAGTACAGTCGAGGTCGGCATTTCTTTTCTATCGCAGCTGTGTTTTGGTCAAAGGACAGTTTGTTGTCGAGAATCGTCCACAAATATTTTGTAGTTTATCACTCTCTCCACTTTCGCACCATCTATTCACAACTTTCCGGCACCTCTCATAAAAACTCGTGGGTATCGCCATTATAAATTAAAACGAGGTTATATGAAACCAAGTTCCGGTTTGGCTTGTTTTGCTTTTATCAAAGCGTGATGCGTGACTTTTAAATATGGCAAATTGCCGAAAACGACGATTGTTAGAGCCAGAAAACGAGTGGGATAAGTATAAAAACGGTGGAGGAAGTACATGCTCAGTGAAAGAATGCAAAAAACAATCGTAGAGGCCTGTATTTGTGGCGACTTCGGAGGTGCGTCGATCATCGACAGAAAGTGAAACAGGACCTGAAAACTCTTGTAGTTTTCCATAGCTTCGCCGTCGCAACCTTCACAAAACACGAAGTAACTGACTATGTTAGGCTAGCGTTGTGGCCAAGTGGGGTAAGGCGGGACTAACTTGCCGTGTCCACAAGCCAGAAACCAATGGCGCCTGACAGGTGTGGGTTCGAGCCAGCATCTGGGCGTTATGTTTTTCCGAATATTTTTCAAAAATTCACAAATAATGTTAGGTAGGTAGGGTTTAGGCGCGCCACTGGCGATAGAAAGGGATAATAAACTGCAGCAAAAAAAAATAAAAATATGTGAGTGTACGATACAGGTGGCCAGTGACACATGTTATTATTCTTGAATATTTGGAAATAACTCACTAAAACACGCGTAGAAAAAAAACCGGAAGTATTTTTCATAGAGGGGATTCCCGTTGGTGCATAGGATAGCAGAAAAGTGTGAATATACAGGTCGGGGATGGGGGCGGGGTCTCGTCGGAAGTCGATCGTCATTTCTTTTGTCTTCGTCACGTTAAGGTCAAGAAAGTTGACTTTGCACCATGTGCAGAAGCGGTTAACTTGTTGAAAGTAGACAGTGTCAGAATTGGAAAGGTCTTCGAGAGCGGTGTCGTCGGAGTATTTGATGAGAGGTGAGGAGTCAGAGCCAGTACAGTAATTAGTGTAGAGGGTGAACAGAATCGGTGACAGAACAGTACCAGTAGAGGTGAAAGGCAAGCTGTCATTGGCGGACGAGTTTGAACAATTGATCAATCAAATGTGCTGTCATTGGGTGAAGGCTGAACAATTGATTAATCAAATCCGCTGTAATCTATCGTATTAGAGTGTGACGTCAACATTCCAAAACACACGTTCCACAGGCTACTACGCAGATCAAAGTAAACATGACTTGGTGCCGATTATCAAGTTGTATTGTTTTCGTCCAAAGCTTTTAACTTACCCTCGGGCAAGTTACTTTCATGATTTGTCTTTTCCGGCAACTTTTTTACTTGCCCCTGGAGCCCGGTGTGACATCGTCAAAGTTCCTAGTATCTTATTTGTGCTGGGAGCGACTGGGAGCATTCTGACTGATCGACGCATTACAACATTCGACGCATGCGCACAGTGCTATCGTAGTCTTAGTTAGGGTTAGAGTTAGGGTTACGACGCCTAAGAACATCGTGAAAGAACCGGCCCGACTTGACCTGGCGCATGCGCAAAGGCGCCCGGCTAAATTAAGACACCCGGAACATTGACAATGTTACACCGGAAATGGGATTTGGCAGTCCCCGAGTCTCTTTCGGACTGACTGTCTAACTCCTTAGTAAGTAAGGGTTGACTAATAACCCCAAAAGCATTATTATCTGCTGTCTTTTTTTTCTCAAAATTATTCTCTTGATCTGTTTTTCATTGATACCCCACCCCCCTCCCCCACCCCCTCTTTCTGCTACTTTCCTTTTTTTACTATTTTCTTCACTATATTATGTGTGTTGTGCTGCTGTGCAGAAGACCATTCTTAAAAAGCTGAAGAAATTTAAGATAAAATTAAAATTAAAAAAAGAAAAGAAAATCAAACTTATAACTCTCAAGACAAAAGAACACATTTTTGGTTTATTTAAAATTTTACCAAACGTAAAACGAAAGCCAAGTATTAAAAAAGATAATAATAGGCATTAATTAAGCAATAATACTTATATGATAAAACATTAATATTGTTACAATTAAAATAAAAACCTTAATTTCTTTTTAAAAAATTAACTCTTAATTTAAATGTGAGAATTAGTCAAGTTGTGCATCTATTAGAACTGATCCTCTACGCCACCACCTCCGCCCCATCAATCCAGATTATGATTAATAGCATATAGGCCTACAAATTAAGTGAATTCCTCCCCCCCCTTCCCCTTTCCTCGGCCCTCACCCCCAGCACATACATCTGTAATGTAATATAACTTTACACACAAAAAAAGATATATAATGTAGCATTACCAGAGATGAAAGCGCACACGATATATGGAATTCAATGATGAAAGCTAAGTAATAAAGTTACTGTTAATGGAAAGAAATTAACGAACCTCAGATTGAAATTGACATTATTGTACTAAATTCTAACAGAGCTAGTAGTAGGCCCTACTTAATCTATAATACACAATGCTTACTTAATTCTTAGAAGAATGTCCGGTTCGTGCCTGCGCCTGCCAACAGTTCTAAAATTAGATCCTTGCTGAAGCTTCTAGCAAAAAGGGCAATTCGCTGTATGCAACGAAAGGCAGTCACCTTGTGAAACCTTGGCGCATTGATTTTTACATTAATAATAATAATACAGTACATTTGTATCGCGCGGTACCTCGCAAACGGTAAGGAAAGCGAGCTCGCCGCGCTTGACAACACACATGCAATCACACACACACATACACACACACACCCACACACCGAACACGTATACACTTATCAAATGGATAAGTAATTAAAGTAAAACATGGCCATGCAAAACAACAGGTATTATGAATACCAAGAACCGAGGCCAGTGCCGCCACCATCCATGAACAGATGACGTGACTTGGTAAAAGATTACATATGGGGATGGAAGGGAGGGGGAGTGAAAATTATTGAGTTTGCATGTTAAAAAGGTGGGTCTTTAACTGGCGCTTGAAGGAAGAAAGTGATGGAGCATGTCGGAGTTGCATCGGTAGTGAGTTCCAGGCAGTTGCAGCAGAGAAAGAGAAAGATCGTTCACCATAGGTCTTTGAGTGAACACGGGGGATAGAAAGCAGTCTTGTATCAGAAGAAGAGCGGAGTTGTCTTGCAGGAGAGTAGACAGAGAGAAGGTCAGTAAAGTATGAAGGGGCAGAACCAGTGAGGAATTTGAAAACAATAGTTGAGAGCTTGTACAAGATGCGAGCTCGAACAGGGAGCCAATGAACAGATCGGAGTAGAGGGGTGGCATGGTCTCGTTTTTTAGCTTTAAGAACAAGGCGGGCTGCAGAGTTTTGGACTTTCTGAAGGTTTTTCAAGAAGGTAGAGAGGGGAGCCAGAGAGGAGAGAGTTGCAGTAGTCAAGTTTAGATAGAACAAATGCACAGACAAGAGTGTTGGTTGTTTCGGTTGTAAGATATTGTCGGATGGAGCTGATGCGGTGAATTTCGAAATAGGCAGAGCGGCATATGTTGGAAATTAATTCCACATACACTAGTTGGTCCTCTCCAACTCAAAGTTCTCTCTACTCCACCCACCCACCCCCCACCCCCCCCCCCCCCAAAAAAAAAAACCAACCTCTGCCAATAATTGTACTTAAATGTTTACTACAAATGTTACAAGCTTGTATGAGCTTTCCCATATAGAAGGATGTTAAATACTATATACTACAGTTGTGTAAAGGTACGTATAAATATGTCAAACATCATTGTTGTAGATTACCGTTATTCACAACTGCAAACTTACCATAAGCTTATTTGTACTGAATACAATGCTTTGAACTGAACAGCTGTAGAACTGGTAAAATGCTGTATAAGAATAACGATAATGACAATAATAATAATAATAATAATAATAATAATAATAATAATAATAATAATAATAATAATAATAATAATAATAATAATAATAACAACAACAACAACAGCAATAATAATAATAATAATAATAATAATAATAATAATAATAATAATAATAATAATAAATTATTGTAGAAAAACATATATACATGTACAGATATCCCAGTAACGTTGTAAAATATGGCACATACAATAATATTGCAGTTTAGAAATTGCCAAATTTACTAACAATTGTGCATTTACATAAAATAAATATGGTTAACGTTTCACATTTCACACATGTAGCAGCATTACACCATTGCTTATTTACAATAAAATATGCTAAATTCAACCCTTTAAAAAAATACAATAGAATAAAATCTTCGTATAATAATGCTTTCAAGAATAATGCGTAAATTCAATATGGCACAGAAAAGAAGCACCTAGTCTAGTTAGCATTAAATATAGGAATGGCACACTAGGAGAACCAAACCCAAACAGATAGCCGATACTCAGAATCAGACTGAGAATCTTTTACTGTCCCAACAAAGCGCAGTTGGCTCAGTGGTGTACGCGATGGCACAACAATTATGAAAGTATTGAATGTCAAGCCCACCGTACAGACAGTCACTGTTGTTCAAAGCCCGTTGACGGTATAAAGTATCCAAAATTAATAATTTAAAAAAAAAGTATATATAAAAAACATTACCCTGAGACACTAAGCCTCTACTCCTTTGGATAAGAGTAAACACCTAGGTCTAGTCTGTGCACGCACACATTCCCTCGCACGGACTTTAAGTATTCTGATGCTCATGCTCTAAATACAACAATCCTCCATTCAACAGACTGGTTACAGATGGACATGTTTTGAGGCTTACTTAAGAATGAGGCACATATGGCATTTATTATTATTATTATTATTATTATTATTATTATTATTATTATTATTATTATTATTATTATTATTATTATTATTGCAGAAGGTGGAAAGTGTGAACATAAATATTCAAGTACATGTAACCTTACAGTGTCACTCAGCAACACGATTATATCGACAAAACTGTAAAACTACTTAACACTAATAATAATAATAATAATAATGCATACTCAAATCAAAACAAGTGTTTGTTAGTCAAATCAAAACAAAGTGTTTGTTTGAACATATTTTAGCATTGTATAATTTTTGCATAAACAAACTTAGAGATCACCACTCGACAACGATACACATTTTAACAAATCAAAATCATATAATCATCAATACATCGCTAAGATCTGGAAGTACTCTCGGTCACTAACATAACACGGGCCAACCCAAAATACTATTTTGATTTATCCTTCGTAAGAGGGACATACACAACTGTTATCTTGCAAAGCGAGGAAGCGTGTTGTAGTTCATCGGATTGCCGGCTACTCGTGCCACCACACTCTTTGCAGGTCACTGCCACAAACCTGCGTGGAATGTCAACTGGCAACGTCCCCCCTCCCCGACACCTTCTCCTACCCCTTCCCAAAAGCAAAAGACAAAGGGCCAGAACATAATTATGTGTGTCGCCTTGTCCAGCATAATCCAAGGGTTGAAGCACACAAACGCACGGATTCTGTACAGAAGAAGTCACCCAAGGCCAGACTCTAACAACAAGAAAACAAACTCTTTCTGTCAGCTTCAAAGAGTACAACCTCTCCCAAGCGTGACTAGTCGTCTCCCACTCCGTCACAGTTGCAACATATTCTTTATTTCAGAATTGTCAGAAGTCGCACCAGCCCACATACATGTACAATCAACAAAAGAACAACAACACACTCCGAAAAAAAGTATACCTTTACAAACAAAGTTGTCAAAATATCACAGAATTAGCCCTCCCAAAACATCTCCCGCTTCCCCATCTCCCTCTCCCCCCCCCCATCCCCGGGCATTTGAATGGGGTGCTATCTTGTTTACTTCTTGGTGCTACTTTTGATATTGATAAGAATAAGTCAACCTTTTGTCTTACATGTTTAAAATTTATTTTTAATCTGCAACTGAAAATCACAGCATTTGGTGAGTAGACAAACACCAGATATACCAGACAGTGTTTGGTGTATATATATATATTATTAAAATTGCTATAATATCAACATGTGAGAATGATAACGCAAAATGTCTCTGCTGTCCGGAATTGGTTATGAATACTTCTCTTGATCACGAGCAATACATTTATCGCCTTAGTGGTGCTCTGGCTTGTTTTTCTTTTCAAATCTTTTCTGAAGTAACAACTCCAAATATAACAGTAATAATTAATAGCAGTATATTATTTTTGCAATTCCGTTTATCCTTTCCAAGTTTAGGGCAGTTCGTCAATGGCGTCGCTAAAGTGCATCAGATCGGTCAGAGATGAGAGACCCAAATCTTGCTTCAGGTAGGTGAAATAAAACTCTGGAGCCTAGAAACACAAACAAAAGGACAATCCATATTACACATTTTGTTTCTTTATGAAACAGTTTAAAGTCCAAATATTGAAGGAAAAAATAATTTGGAGAGAGAGGTGGGTAGTGATGAATGAAAAAAAGAACACACACAAAAAGATACTTACACGTTGACTTAGTTTCTGCAAGAACTTGATGTTTTCTCCAGTGATGGATCTCAGTTTGGGACACCTGAACAACCAATCAGGCAAGTATTGAGTCAAAGAGTGAGCAAGAGATTGGTGTAATAGTTCTCTAATAAATGCGAAGTACTAAGAATAATGTTCATATCCTATCCTATCCTATCCTGTCCTGTCCATTAACTCGGAAGTCGTTGGGGCACCACAGATGGTCGCTTAACCAGCGTACTCCATCATTCTCTGACCTCAGTAATCGTCATGGCTTCGCTCAGTGTCAAGCCAGTCCAGTCTCGAATATTGTCCCCCCCAACTCTTTTTTTGTCTCCCTCTTCTTCTGCCTTCTTGCACCGTGCCTTGCAGAATGGTCTTTGCAAGGCCTGATGCTCTCGTGACGTGGCCATACCATCGGAGTTTCCGTTTCTTTACCACTGTGAGCATATCATCGTGTTGTCCAATGGCTTGTGTGATGGTCTGTCGGACTTCGTCGTTGGTGATGTGCTGGGTATAGAAAATGCCCAGAAGTCTTCTGTAGCACCTCATCTCCATGCTTTGTATTCTTCGTTGTAGGTCTGCTGTGAGGGTCCATGTTTCGCAAGCTTATAGGAAGATGGAAATGACAAGGGAGCGCAGCAGCCTTACCTTGGAGTGTAAACTGATGGTCTTGTCTTTCCAAATGGACTTCAATCTTGTCAGGGCAGCAGTTGGATGTGCGATAATGGAGAAGATTTCCTGTCTGGTCCCACTGTCTGATAAAATGGCTCCTAAATATTTGAAGCTATGCACTGTGTTGAGGAATTGCCCTTGTTCTTTGATGTCCGTGTTGATGCCATTGGTGTTGCTGGTCATCATTTTGGTCTTCTCTGCACTTTTTTCCATTCCAAAGGCTCTGGATTGGGTATCAAGCCTCTGTACCAGCTGTTCAAGTTCTTGTTTCTCTCTAGCCAATCCATCAATGTCATTGCCAAAATGGAGATTGGAGATTGCTCTACCCTCTATGCTGACTGTGTCTTCGTGTTACCTCACATGATTTCTGTTTCTGTTTCTCCAAGCAGCATATCGTGAGCAAACGCAAAACAAAGTGCAGTCAGCTACTATAAATAAATGTTATTTATTTATTTATTTATTTATTTATTTATTTATTTATTTATTTAATCAATCTTATAAAGCACTTTTCCTGCTGTTACACGCTTTATCAATAGTCGTTTTAGCCCCGCTGCTTGAATCTTGATATGTGTAACTCGAAATCGTTTATCCACGCAGCCTGTTCACTCAGCAACATGCATGAAGGAGTCGTCATATAAAGTTTTCCAACTTAATTTAGCAAACACCAACAACTGCAGACAAGATCGCTTTCCGAAAATCACAAAAAAATCACTGCTCGCAAGCAGACAGTGCCTTACTTATATAGTCTTTCAACAATCTAGAGAAGCATGGAACATTTGAGGGGCGAACGTATGTGACTTAGGTACGAGACTATTGAGGTCACCGAGGGTTTTCTCCGAGCACTCCGGTTTCCTCCCTCCCTTCAATAATGGTACAGGACGCAGTCAATATAAAAATTTCAAAAATACAAATTAGATTTTCTTTCCGTCTTCTAATAGCGATCTCCCTGCCTTTACACCACCTGTTTGAGTGCTGGGTGTATTTGGTGTGTGTGAGGGTGGATGAGACAGGTGAGCGTGTATGTTGGCATAGATCGCCGCGCTTTGAGCCTGAATGATTTGGGGAAAGGCGCGTATAGCATCCTGTATTATTATTATTATTATTATTATTATTATTATTATTATTATTATTATTATTATTATTATTATTATTATTGTTATTATTATTATTCATGACGCAACAACACCCAATCAAAATAGAACTCATCAACGGAACTACACACGTCATATAACATACCACAGTTTAAAAGCTATCGAAAGATAGATCTGGAAACTTCGATCGATAATAAACAATTCCAGAAAACTCCCAACGATACTACCAATTACCAACATTATACAAAGCTTTTTATGACAACCCTGGACCTGATTTGGCTCGGAAGAGTCCGCTGGACCTAAAGCAATAACCATGTAATGTAATTTTATGACAACCGCGCAGAATGAAATCAAAGGTAAATACACGCTATTATTAAATGCTTTGCAACAGAAAACGTTCGGAACTATCGTGCGCGTCTCAATCGTAACATTAGCTCAAGAGCTGTTCAAAGCGCTGGTTGATACAGATTCCAACTCAAACCGCTTGAGCGCCCACCTGCAACCTATGGGCGCATAGTCTGATGCCCAAACAACTGAGCACTATTCTGGGCGACCGGGGATGGGGAGAATGGACCTAGAGCCTGCTGGGTGTTTTTATGTTGCCGGCACTCAACCGTTTAGGACGTGAGCGTCAGGATCTTTAAAGTTCATGCGATGGAATGTGTGCGTGCACAGACTAGACCTCAACTGAAGGAGGACGAGCGCAGTTTCTCAAATTTTGTTTTCTTGATTTTTATTATTGTGATTTGTTTATTTTATTATTATTATTATTATTATTATTATTATTATTATTATTATTATTATTATTATTATTATTATTATTATTATTATTATTTATTAATTTTATTATTATTATCATTATTATTATCATTATTATTATTATTATTATTATTATTATTATTATTATTATTATTATTATTATTATTATTATTATTATTTATTACTTTTATTATTATTATTATTATTTTTTACTTCACTACTTTTATTATTATTACTATTATAATTATTATTATTATTATTTTTAGTATTAGTTATATTATTATTATTATTATTAGTATTATTATTATTTTAATCAATAATTTTATTATTATTATTATTATTATTATTATTATTATTATTATTATTATTATTATTATTATTATTTTAATAACTACTTTTATTAGTAGTAGTAGTAGTAGTAGTAGTAGTAGTAGTAGTAGTAGTAGTAGTAGTAGTAGTATTTTAATCACTACTTTTATTATTATGATGATTATTATTATTATTAGCAGTAGTAGTATTAGTATTATTAGCATTTTTTTAATCACTACTTTTATTATTATTATTATTATTATTATTATTATTATTATTATTATTATTATTATTATTATTATTATTATTATTATTTTTATTATTATTATTATTATTATTATTATTATTATTATTATTATTATTATTATTATTATTATTATTATTATTATTATTATTATTATTAATATTATTGTTGTTGTTGTTATTATTAATATTTTAATCACTACCTTTATTATTATTATTACTAGTAGTAGTATTAGTAGTAGTAGTAGTAGTAGTAGTAGTAGTAGTAGTAGTAGTAGTAGTAGTAGTAGTGGTAGTAGTAGTAGTATTTTTATTAGTAGTAGTAGTAGTATTATACTCAATGCCGTCAACAGAGCTTGAACCCCTGCCTGTACAGGCTGCCATCTTATCGCCTGACATTTAATAAATTATATTGTTTACACCACCGAGCCGACAGCGCTCGTTGTCTAAGCTTTAAAAAATAAAATCCAGTTCCCACATAGGACCGATGTTCAGAGTTGAACACATTTAGCCTTGGTTTTCCATGAGAGAGTTTTTAAGAAACGTCAAAGCTTGGTTTTTATCTGATGACTATGGCTATGCTGCTTTTATTTTCTCTTTTCTGCCTTTTCAATTTTCTTCCGAAAGAGTTCTACTTCTTTTTTTCTAGATCAGACGTGCTTTACAACTGCATCTGAGCTGGGGGAGGAAGGGTGGGAGGGAGGAGGTGGGACTTACTGGTTCAGCTGGTGTGTATGCAGCCAGTTAGTAACGTCGTTCTGTGACCAGGTCGTTATGCCCTGGACTGGTTCTCTGAAGACCAAAGATGCTTTCTCTACCACAATAGGCTTTTCAATCTGTCGCAAATATAATAAGATCTTGTATTAATAAAAAAAACAAAAAAAACATCTGTTTGTGTAGGAAATCAAATCAATGAAGCTAGAAAACTTTCAAATTCGATGCACCAAAGACTTTTTTAAAGGACAATTTTTGGATCCTAGGCCCATTATCAAAATATCAATTGATGCCCAAGAATGATTGAATAATGTTAAAATTAAGATTCCACCCCACCACCACCACCACCGTCATCATCATTAACATCCTCACCCTTATCCAAAATCCTCATCTACATCATCATGAACAATACCTGCGAAGTATCTCTTTGTTCTCTGAAACCCAATTCATTCAACAGTTCTTTGATCTTGTTTTCGAATAGGTATTTGCCGCTGAAGTCATAGTACAGCTTGGACCCTCTAAGAATTCCCAACCACCCATCCGGCTTGTAGTTTCTCTCCATCAGTAGCGGAACGAGGGGCTTTTGTAGTGCAAACGCATACTCTGCCTCTGAAACACACAAACGCAAAAAGGGAATGCCCTTACTAGTGTAACTCCTTTACTATAGACCTATCCTATCCTATCCCATAACTCAAAGGTCGTTGAGGCACAACAGATGATCGTTTAACCAGCGCACGCCATCCCTTTCTACTCCCGGCAACCCTCACGGCTTCGCTCAGTGTAAAACCAGTCCACTCTCGATTGCCGTCCTCCCACCTCTTTTTCTGCCTCCCTCCTCCCTTGCCTCATCGCACCGTGCCTTGCAGGAGGGATTTTGCAAGGCATGATGCTCTGGCGTCGTGGCCACACCATCGGAGTCTCCGTTTCTTCACCACTGTGAGCATATCATCATGTTATCCAATGGCTTGTGTGATGGTCTGTCGGACTTCGCTGTTGGTGATGTGCTGGGTATAGGAAGTCAGCGAAGTCCGGAGTTTACTATATTAACATACATTAAATTCCGTGTGATTTATCACAAGACACAAAGGAGAGAGAACTACACAACACTGCTGCCCTGGATAAAAACGTGCTGATTTCATGAAGCAAACGCACCCTGATGTTCTCACCTGGAAGTATTGATGCAACTGTTTTCACCTGTAAATATTCCCTCGCGCATTGTGTTCTCACCTGTCCGGCAGTTCGGGCTATCTTTGTAGCGTTGCGACATACACACGAGGACGTGCGACGATCCTTCCACTGCCTGCGCCATCGCTTCTAGCGTGGAACCCTTCATGAAGTCCACATCCATCCACACCTTGAATCCTCTCTCTCTCAAAGTGTTGCGAATCTGCAACAGGGAAGAAAAATACACATTACAGTACTATAACATGGTTGATTCTACCTCCAGACACACCGCACAGCCGAGACTAGACGAGACTAGCCGAGATTAGCCGAGGCTAGCCGGGACTACCGGAGGCTAGCCGGGATGCGAACTTGTTTTTTCCAACCTAGTTCCAGTCATTCGCCGAAAAAAGCAATTACCGAAGTCGAACGAAGCTCTCCGAGTCGAGAGAAGCTATCCGATGTTTTACGAACGAATGCTGGCAGGACTACGTGAAACCACAGGCTGGGAAGTCTCGTCTTTCGTAGGCCTCAATTACATACTATACTACGTACGTATGTAGGATGCCCACGAGTTTACAAAGACGAAAGAAAAGACTTCAGAGCCTGTGGTGAAACATCCGTGCATAAAAATAGCCGCTGTTGCTTCTAGATCTAATTTTATTTCGATCTGCACAGCTTCAAGCTCTAAGTCAAGTCGAGATTCGCATTTCGAAGCAGTTAGTATTATTATTATTTTACATGTATGATGATTAATATACTGACACAATTAGTAATAAAGAGAAAAAGTAATACATAGCACATACTGCACACATACAACGATTTCACATCTATATCAACAATAAAACCATGACAAAACTTCAAAGCGCTATGGATACGTTGATGTCCCTTCAGCACAAGGCAAAGCAAGTTTATAATGGTCTAAAAAAACCGTGACATTTGTATTGCAAGCACCAAAGCAATTATTTATTTAACTAATATTATTCTTTTTAACTGATACAGTAAATTTGTTATATGTATTTCAATGATATGTATTTTAATGAGAAACACGTATTTAAAAAAATGTTGCGTGGCAGGCGGAAATTTCCATAAATCATCTGAAAACTTTGGTAAATCTATAAGAAAAAAATAACTAGTAACACCATCTGAATATTTCGAGTTACACCCAACTTCAGCAAAAACAAACAAAACGTCACTGACCATATTTACACCATTGAGCACGCACAGCAGCACACTATTCCTTTCTTTTTTTTAAAAGTAGGAATAATAATAATAATAATAATAATAATAATAATAATAATAATAATAATAATAATAATAATAATAATAATAATAATAAATAAATAAATAAATAAATAAATAAATAAATAAATAAATAAATAAAATACAGATTTAACTAAATAACTATACTACTACTACTACTACTACTACTACTACTACTACTACTACTACTACTACTACTACTACTACTACTACCGAAGTTGTGGTCTTGATTTTGTGGTCCTGATTCGGCTCTTTGCAGTCCGCTGGACCCTGTAAGCAATGAATAACTAATTAGCTATTAATTTAACTCTGATCTCGAGTTGTCTTGATTTTGTGGTCCTGATTCGGCTCTTTGCAGTCCGCTGGACCCTGTAAGCAATGAATAACTAACTAACTATTAATTTAACTCTGATCTCGAGCTATAAAAAAAAAATTCGCTTAGCCTACTCGTTCTTCACCGGAAATTTAAAGATTCAAATATTATAAAGTATAGGCCTAAATATTATTAATTTGAATAGATATAGTTTATACATTTATTTACGTATAAAACAAACAATACAGGTCTAATAATTATATTCAGCTAATGGGCTTCTTCGCTGCGCGAAGATTGACTTATAATAATTCTATAATGTAGATTAAGCCTATGTATACTGTATAACAGTGTCTACTTAGTTCTAGGCAGGAAATGGGGAATATTATTATTAACCAACAGCTGAGAACTAACAAACTGCAAATCAAGGAACGCAACTATTAAATATGGTCGATAATAACAAAGTATACGTTGCGAAATGCTAATCTGTGTACATCGAACAGAATTAGAAGCAACAGCGATCATTTTTAATGTCAACTAGTCGTAGTCATGCAAGCATCATTTCGTAACACATCGGAGAGCTTCGTTCGACTTCGGTGATTGCCTTTTTGGGCGAATGACTGGAACTAGGTTGGAAAAAACAAGTTTGTAGCCGGGATTAGCCGAGATTTACGCTCGACTCTCCTCTAATAGCTATACAGTTATACATTAATATTGTATAGCAATCTTACCTGCAGCAACGTCTGCTGGTTGTCCCATTGATAGCTAATCATGACGTGGCCTTGATCTCTTGCTCCTCCTAAATCAGCCGCCCCTGCCGGGAGGTTTACAACTGGTGGACCAGGGGCACGATTTGCCATTGTGGAGGTTGGTGGTGGTGGAGGTGGTGATGGTGATGGAAACTGTAAATCGTGAGACAATAATAGTTTCTTTCTGAGTTGAGCATGCTCTTTCTCATCTTTGGGGAAAACAAAAACGAAAAAAAAAAACCCCACCAGCAATCAGTTATTAGATAAAACAATGGAGATATAAAACATATCAACGCTATCACAACTAAAGTCACGCTATTCAATTTATTCAGTTCTGTTTATCGCAGTCATTTCCATTGAACTATATATCTAAAACGAATCGCTCTCTTTTTTCACCACTGTATGAAGAGGATCATGAACATGACGTTTCCAGTTTCCAAGCTCTTGTAATTTTTATGCATTGTTTACAAAGTATATGGAATGGAAATAAGTGCAGAGAAGACCAAAATGATGACCAACAACACCAATGGCATCAACATGGACCTCAAAGTCCAAGGCCAGTCTTAATCCCTCAACACAGCGCATAGCTTCAAATATTTAGGAGCCATTGTATCAGACAATGGGTCCCGTAAGGAAGTCCTCATCAAAATCGCACAAACAACTGCTGCCTTGAAAAGATTGAAGCGCATTTGGAAAGACAGGACCATTAGTCTACATTCCTAGGTAAGGCTGCTGCGCTCTCTTGTCATCTCCTTCTTTCTATACGCTTGAGAAACATGGACCATCACAGCAGATCTACAACGAAGAATACTAAGCATGGAGCTGAGGTGCTACAGAAGACTTCTGGGCATTTCCTATATCCAGCACAACACCAACAACGAAATCCGACAGACCATCCCACAAGCCATTGGACAACACGATGACTTGCTCACAGTGGTGAAAAAAACGGAAACTCCGATGGTATGGCCACCTCAGCAGAGCATCAGGCCTTGCAAAAACCATCCTGCAATGCGCGATGCAAGGAGGCAGAAGAAGAAGGAGACAGAAAAAGAAGTGGGAGGACGACATTCGAGAATGGACTGGCTTGACACTGAGCGAAGCCATGAGCGTTGCTGAGTACAGAGAAAGATGGAATACGCTGGTTAACGATCATCTGTAGTGCCCCAACGACCTTCGAGTTACTGGATAGGATAGGATAGGATAAAGTATTGAACAGGGAACCAGTTTTTTCAATAATCCTACATGTTTCGTACTGATACCAAGATATGGGTTAAAATTTTATTTATAATAACTTAAGACAATAAAAACTAAGGATGATTACTCACCGAACTTGTGGTGGGCACGTGTGGTGGGGGTGCCGGTGCAGGTAAGTTCTGAACAGATTCTGCAATAATATAAAAGTAAAATAAATTGTTATTATCATGAAATTATGAAATAAAAGTCGGTTGATGGTGAATATAAGAGTGGTGATGATCGTAATAGTGATGATACGGATGTCTATGGTCATGATAATGAAGTCGGTGATTTTATTTCATAGAAGAAAAGGAGTGACGTGATAGTACTGCAAACTAAGGCGATGGTGCTGACAGTGAGGAGCAAAGTACAAAAGAGAATAATAATAATAATAATAATAATAATAATAATAATAATAATAATAATAATAATAATAATAATAATAGCGGGTTTTTATATAGCGGGTACTCCAGCCTACGACCAGACTCACCGCGCTT
This sequence comes from Oncomelania hupensis, assembly GCA_036898135.1. Classification (NCBI taxonomy): domain Eukaryota; kingdom Metazoa; phylum Mollusca; class Gastropoda; order Littorinimorpha; family Pomatiopsidae; genus Oncomelania; species Oncomelania hupensis. The sequence continues at coordinate 152,371,647 of CM072511.1, read as the reverse complement.
TACATAGTCAATAAATAAAAATACATGCACTCGATCAAACATCGCTTTTGTTACGATACACCAAAAGACGGAACAGTAAAAGTAAGAACTATTTACAACTATGTACAAAATGACAAAAAATACAAAATAGAATAGCAAAAACTTATTCACAGCTATTTATATGCTCGGATAGACCCAGAAAAGGAAAACAGTACAAATATTTACAGCCGTGTAAACACTTACGGCTCAGACAGAAACAAAAGAGGAGAGAATGGCAGCGGGATACAAATCAGTCTGAATAATGCAGTTTGAAAAGGTGGGTTTTGAGGGCCTTTTTGAATGCCTGTGTTGATTGTATGTTGCGGATATGGGAGGGAAGGGAATTCCACTGCTTGGGTGCAGAGTAAGCGAATGCACGTTGGCCGTATGTCTTAGTGCGGGTGACGGGAACCTTGAGTGTACGAGTGTCAGCAGAAAATCTTAAAGTGCGTGAAGGAGAGTAGACAGACAGTAGATCAGCAAGGTAGGAAGGACAAGAATCTGTGAAGAAATTGTGACAGAGAACAGAGAGTTTGTACTCTATGCGTGCTTGCACAGGAAGCCAGTGAAGGGAATGTAGTAGATGTGTGATGTGATCGCGTTTCTTTGCTCGGAATACTAGTTTAGCTGCCAAAACACCACGTCTGCTATGCTGGAGAAACAGCCATCGACAGTGACTGCTTGTGATCTGTCAGAAAGATATGAGTGGAACCAAGCCAGGACTGAGCCAGAGATTCCAAAGTAGTGTTGAAGAGTGTTGAAGAAAAAGATGATGATGAAGATGTAGAAGATGAAAAAAAAGAAAACCATCCTGCACGGCACGGTGCAAGGAGGCAGAAGAAGAGGGATACAGAAAAAGAGGTGGGAGGACAACATTCGAGAATGGACTGGTTTGACACTGAGCGAAGCCATGAGGGTTGCTGAGAACAGAAAAATATGGAATACGCTGGTTTAAACGATCATCGACCGTGATGCCCCAACGACCTTTGAGTTACGGGATAGGATAGGATAGAATAGGATTGGATAGTGGGGTCACTGACGTCAAAATCTTTGGTAACATCTATAAACACGGCACCACAAAATTCATTATCATTAATCTTGTTCAACCACTGGTCAACGAGACTGGTTAATGCAGTGTGACATGAGTGATGAGCCCTGAATCCAGTGATGAAGTAGGGTGAAGTAATTGATAATGCTTAAAATGCGCTAAGGGTTGGTAGTTTATATGTTTCTCAAGAGGTTTTGATAACATTACATTACATAATTGTTGCTTTAGGTCCAGCGGACTCTTCCGAGCCAAATCAGGACCGGACAACCCCCAATCCGCATAAAAGATCTGCTGAAACAACCCTAGTGGGAAAACTGAATGCCCTCCACCAGCCAGTCACTTTACAATAAAGACATCCCACGCAGGGGACGGCTGAGGCTTCACCCCAACTTATCGAACCCCCGTTTACAAAAGCAAAATAGAATACAAACATCATTATAAATTATCAACAAAACACATACATATAAAATGCCTACATTGCTAAATAATAATGTAGCCGACTGCTGTTCGCTACTGGTGCGGTATTTCTATCCCTAAACCTTACTAGTCATGTAGTATGCTATCTTGACCGTTTTCGTGTAACGTGTTTAGCCGACGCGTCGTCTGCTACACGCACAGCCTTTGTTTAAACTTACCGCCAAATGCGACACCTTGTCAGAGCCGTACACTAGCCCCCTTTTATTTCTGTCCATCAAATAATTATTATGTAGCTAGCCTTAGATATTATTCTTATGGAATGTTGTATGAATTTAGTTTATATTAGAGTAGTTAAGGCCGAGATCGCTAGTCCCAGTGATGTAACCTGCGATAACACTGTGTTTGTAGCTTGTGTTAGTGTGTACATAGAGATTCATGATTTGTAAGAGTTACAGATAAGTCATGCATTTTATTTGTATATAGTTAGCCAGATTGGACATTAAGCTTTTAGAGCATGTAATACGTATGGGTTTTTGGTATGTCTTAAATGTATCATTTGTATCTTTTTGTGAACTTGTGTGCTTAAGGTCGTACTTTGAGTCGCGTATTTTCGAAGTTTATTATTTATCTGTACCTTGTATGAATAATTCATGTCCATGTTTGGGAAGCTTGTTTTATGCCCTTTCTGGTGATGTGTATTATGTTATGTTTTGATTTGTATTAGGCCAAAGGCGAGCGGGATTTGTAAATTGAAAATAACACAAACTTGGCCCACAGGCACTTACTTAAGGCTCCGCGAGTGGCTCGCGCATGTGCGTCTCCGCTAAGGCTGGCGCTGTATGATAAAAACCGACTGACCCCCCAGTTGGAGGGACAGTGAGACGGCAGACACGGGCCGACACAGAATGTACATACTACTGTAAATGACTGTCTGTTCCGTGGCTCAAAATTATTCACTCAGAAATAAATGCTGGAAATAGAACCACATCTTCGATTGGTGTGCGAGTGTGAAAGAAAAAGGAAAAGAGAGTCTTCTTCTTCTGTACTCCTACTACCAGCCTCCTCTAGAGCGCTCCGCTCTTCTTCCTACTTCTACCACCTACCCTCCACTCCGCTACAATAACATCATAGGAAGCCCTAGTGACCACCTGGCAGAAAGCGTCCAACATTCCTAAGCTGATCCAACAGACCTCATACACAAACAAGGAGTCTTGTCCCGGAAGAGTTTTCAAGAAAAAAGGTAGGAGACTGGTCTAGCGAAGAAGACGATAGTATAGCAGATTGATAGAACAGAGCATGAATGAGAAAGAGCAAATGAGAAAGACAGCGACAGTGGGAATTTAAAGCACTAAATTTCCAGAAAGTGGGGAAACTATTTATACTGAAACCTCCGGCACCCCAACGGGGGTGAGGTTTTGATATAACAGGCTATATAGAGGTTGGTCGGTAATTTGAGAGGTCTTTTCTATCACCCGATTTGAACAAAGGAATAACTTGAGCATGTTTTAAGGCAATTGGAAAATACTTGCTCCGTAAGCAGAGATTGTAAATGTAAGTGAAGGTATCAGAAATTATCGGGGCAGACAAGAATTCTACCATCCAGCACACCTATGCGCCGGGTTCTTATTTGGTTTAAATGTATGAATGCGTGAAAGACTTCAGGTACCGGTAAGCGGACGATATACTTGATCGAGATGAAATTTGTTTTGACCTAAAAACGTCTTTTAAAAATGTCAAACCATTTAATGTTGATATATCATTTAAAATGACCTTTTCAGCTATTTTAGAAAAATGTTGGTTTAAATCATTAGCGGATATATCAATACAACCTGAAGTTTTTTTATGTTTTTTATTTGTGAGTTCATTTATTGCTTTCCATATGTTCTTTGGATTTTGCTTTGATCACGCATGGTCCTGGAAATACTTTGTATTAATCGTTTAATCGAGTTTACTTTATTTCTGTGTTCTTTATACAGTACTTCTTTTCTGTGCCAGTCGATTTTAAATAATCTCGATTATTAATGACATCTTTAACTCATTACAAAGCCATTTAGGTTTTACAATGTGTCTGACTCTTAAATTTCTAAGGAGCATTCTTATAATATATGTTTGTAAAGGTATTAAGCTTGTGAGTTAAGTCAGAGTCAGGATCAGTTAATACTAAAGGAAGCACAAAGGTCAGGCATCAGACTCAAACAGTTTATTCACAACAATGATACAGATTTTAGGCGGGGACCTATTCTCACAGTCGTAAATCGTATCATTCACACTCACATTCTGCGATTTTTAGTCGTGTATGCCAACGACAAGACAAATTACTATAATAATACGACAAGAAGAAAAAGAAAAAGAAGGATGAGGAGGAGGAAGAAGAAGAACAACAACAAGAACAGAAACAAGAAGAACAAAAATAAAAAGTAGAACAAGAAGAACATGAAGTAGGAGAACTGACCATTGCTGAGTCGATTGTCCATGTCAAGAACCCAGAGAGCACCCCCTGCATTCTTAGCTACAGCTTGGGAGTTGCTTGTCTTCAGAGCGTGCAGAAGTCTCATCAGTTCACCGTTTTGCTGCATAAATAAAAACATTAGACGCAAAATTAGTGACAATCAGACATAGTCAATCGGTTGTTTGTGCAGTAAAAAACAATATGCACATTGTCAGCTCAGAGCTAAAAACACTTGTCCATTCTCCAAATTATTTTTAAATAAAACAATTTAAAAAAAAGAATATTTGTTTTTCTACATAGGGTTTTTCCAGCTCAAGAGCTGCTCAAGGCGCTGGCCGATACAGGATCTAACTCAAGCCACCTGAGGCGCACACTTGCAGCCTTAAATAGACGTCTCGTCTGACGCTCCAGACCTATTCCTATCCTATCCTATTCTATCCCGTAACCCGGAGGTCGTAGGGGCACCACAGATGATCGTTTAACCAGCGTACTTCATCTTTCCCTGTCGTCAGCAACCCTGATGGTTTCGCACAGTGTCAAGCCAGTCCATTCTCGAATGTTGTCCTCCCACCTCTTTTTCGGTCTCCCTCTTCTTCTACCTCCTTGCACTGTGCCTTGCAGGATGGTCTTTGCAAGACCTGATGATCTGGTGACGTGGCCATACCATCGGAGTTTCCGTTTTTTCACCACTGTGAGCAGGTCATCGTGTTGTCCAATGGCTGGTGTGATGGTCTGTCGGACTTCGTCGTTGGTGATGTGCTGGATATAGGAAATGCCCAGAAGTCTTCTGTAGCACCTCATCCCCATGCGTTGTATTCTTCATTGTAGATCTGCTGTGAGGGTCCATGTTTCGCAAGCGTATAGGAAGATGGAGCCCCAGACAACTGAGCATAATCTTGGGTGACCGGAATTGGGGGAGAAAAGGAATCACAATGCTTGATGGTAGTATGGGGAAGATCAGGATTTTTAAAGTCCTTGTGATGGTGTATGTGATGGTATGCGTGCCTGCATAGACTATTTTGGTTGTTGTTGCAGAAAATATAGCATTTTGTAGCTAATGTTATGTGACGTGGGGTATTATTGTTGCTGGGCTCTGCACAATGGAATGCTATTACCCACTGTCTTCAGTCTATGGGGATCGCTAGTTATCTCCCGGTGACTTAACTTAATACATTTATTTGTTTAGCTCGGTCTGTGGTTAGGCTGGGGTACAGAGATAGATAGAAAAATGGTAAAAGATCACTGTCACACTAGCTTTCACACGGCTATGAAACATATGTAGTCCAGCCACTTGATAACAGTAAAAATCACACATTTATTTCCTTTACTCTATACACGATCTTCGAAGTACGAAACTAACTTAAAAGTTCAAATGTCAATGCGAATGGTTCGCTGCTGATAGGTCTAGGCAGCTACTTTCTCATCATAGGGCACTGGATACTTTCTGCCCTAATGGTCAGAGTTCTTGAAGATTGGACTACTGTGGTCCTTTGTTACAGTTTTAGTGCACTGTTTCCTGGGGCACTTAACTGAGTGGTTGAAGCGCTGCGTTGTGGGGAAATTCTGTGACAAGCTGTATTGTCGTGGAGTTTCTCCCTGTGGTTAGACTGGTGGGCTATCTTCGTGCAATGCTGGAGATGCCTCGGCAGCCAACTTTCAGCGACGACTTGTTTTTGTTGTTCGCCGAGTTGGGCTCACGATATAACGCCTGATCGTCTGTAACATATGAGACGAAATTCTGCACAACCCTGTATAATAGGTGTGTGCAGAGCGTCTCAATGAAGGCCAAAGTAGCCCTCAGTGATTAGCTCCACATCTCTATATATAGGCGACGAACATTCTGCTAAGTCCGTGGTCCACTGGATCCTCCACTCTAATTTCCTATACATATATAAATATAAAACGTGGCTAACTACACACATAGAGAAAGAAGTAATATTATAAACATTCGCTGGTATAGCCACTGGTCTGCAAGCATACATATAGGTTAAACAACAGTAGTTCTGTCAGGTATACAACATGGCGTCGGCCGGTCGTGCTCGCCTCGTGGTCGGATTCTCCATGTGGTCACGCAAAGTCGGACTAACAATTCACTTATAAGCATAGCAAATTTCACACACATAGTTCAACAATAATATAAATACATCACGATGAAACAGAAGTATGTTCATTTACCTTTTTGACAATGTCAGGCCATGGCTAACTTGATTGAATTCGAATATTCAACAAGTACTGCTTCCCTGGTCTATCAGTGGAGAGATTTCTGCTAGGACGTAGCTGTGTACTCTAGGCAGTTTAAATGTAGACTGACTCTTCTATCTCTCTGCTTGAATCAGCCAGAACTGGTTTTACCTAACCTAGCTGTGTTCTCATTGGCTGAAAAAATCTAAGTGGATGTAAAATTGCTCTATAACGTCAGCGGCGATGATGTCATTATCTGTGCGGGCGTCAAGCTACAAATGAGTTAGGCATGATCACTTCTGTCGTCTGCTATAGACTAACAATAACCTTCTAAGTCTACACTGACTAAACAAGCAAAAGCTCAAATTGTGCGGGGTAAACTGGTCCTCTTGCTATATGTTAAAGGGTAGATATAATCCTGCAATAATACGTATTGTGAATGTGGGGGAATGGGAGCCGACTGGTTCACTCTTGGGAGAAGAGATTGTCTACCTTCAATTTGTTGGTTAGTCTAGCCTTGGGTGGCTACTGCTGTGCAGAATGCTTTGGTGTGGCCATTGGGTTATGCAGGACAAGGCGACACGGCAGATTTTCTCTCTGCCTGAACATTCGTCTTCTGCTTTTGGGGGTGAGCAGGACTACATGGTCGGCAGGCATTTTATGCAGGTTAATGGCAGTTGCCTGCAGAGAGTGTCGTGGGACTAGTAGCCGGCAATCCGGTTTACTATCAACACGCTTCACCGCTTTGCAGGGCAATAATTTTTATGTCTGTCTTACATAAAGGAACATTAGCAGTCCAAGTGGAGCCGTGTTCTCAATGGCGTGGCCGAGAGGCGGGAGTCAAATACCCCGCTCGGCTAAATGAATATTTAACATATGTGATAGCTATGTGCACAATACATCATCATCATCATCATCATCATCATCATCATCATCATCATCATCATCATCATCATCATCACCTGCTGGTAAATGAACCACTAAATCATCACCCATTGCACCAAGGTACCAGCGCAAACAAGATACACCTCTAATCTTCGCTGCGTAGGATATATCGTAATATCGCCAAGATACGCATTCTACCCGCTTCAAGCGCTATAGTGACGGAAAAAGCGCAATTTCACTGTAAATATACACAGAATGTTGCTCTACAACATTCCGCTCTTTCCATCTCAAAAACCCAATTGCCTTGTTGGATTATTAAATTGCATGAAACCAAGTGAGGACACTATCCGGCGTCAACAAACGGTTCAAAAACATTCTCAAACGGTTCGTAAAAGACAGTTGACCTAGAAACTAATACAGTTTGACCTAATTCGTCCCCTAGAGGAGACGAAACTTACATTTTTCTATTTTCATGAGTTCACTGCAGTCAAATTGCGCTTTTTCCGTGATTTCGCAGGTAGCCTCGTCCGCTCATAGCGGACTCAAGTTATTATCTTGAGGATGTTAGGATACTATCCTGAAGCGCTACTCAGCGGTACTTTCAACTGTATCTTGAAAGCGCTGGTAGCCATGCGCATTACCTCAAATCATCATCATCATCATCATCATCATCATCATCATCATCATCATCATCATCATCATCATCATCATCATCATCGACGTTTACTTACGTTCATTTTCTGTCTGTTATCCTTATCAAAAGACAACTTCCACACAATGTTTGCTGCATTCTCTTGTTCCCCTTCGCTTCCGGATCCCAGAACAGGGATCAGATGCTTTATCACTCCTGAAGAAAAGGGAAACAAATCAACGAAAGAAGACGAGCAAACCTACAAAATTAACAAATGATGATGAGTCCCACCCCGCCCTCGTGCTCTTCCAGATGCTCCCCTCAGGCCGTAGACTCCGTTCCCTCCCCAGCAAAACCACACGCTCACTGAATGGCTTCTTCCCGTGGTCTATCAGACACTTAAATCAGATATAAGAATTATTTAGGCTGCTCCTTATTGTGTGCACTTGTATAGTCATATTAGTCATGAATTGAGGGAAGGTGCTTCTGTGTGTGAATCTATTTTGGTCATCTGTATATTTGCTGTGTCTGATGATGTACATTAAAAATCATGCACCTGTTTTGTTATCTGTAATTCGGTTGTGTTTGTTGATGTCTGTATTTCTATGTACTACATGAGTGTTCTAGTCAGGCGTGGGTCTGCTGTCTAGTCTATACTGGTGGTTACATAGGTCGCATTAGATCTATGCTTTATTTGTTTGTTATGTATCTTGTGCATGCGTGCCGCTGATCTAAAGCATTCTTTGTGTCATGTATACTATAACTGTATGTATGTCACTTGGCGAATAAATCTTGAATTGAATTGTATTGAACATATTATTATTTTTGTACATTTTAAATCACATGTGGACGGACGGACAGATAAACACATTATTTAATTGAGTATCATTTTAACAAAAACAATCTATTTAGGACTCACCTCGTACTGATGTGCAAAATGTGAATTTTGTTAATCTCCACAATTAAAACATGTTATGTTTTAGATTTCAATCAACGATGGACGGACGGACAGATGGACACAAATATTTTTTTTATTTGAGTATCATTCAAAAAAACTATTTAGGACTCACCTCGTACTGATTTGCAAAATCTGGATTTTAGTTTTTACCTCCTAAATTAAAACATGTTATTATTAATTTTTTAAACTGTTTAAATTAAGGGTGGACAGTCGGACAGATCGACAATTAATTTTTGAGTATCATTAAAAAAAACAATTATTTAGGAATCACCTCGCACTGATTTGCAAAAACCTGTATTTTTGTTTTTCAGATTTACACTGCTGTCTGCATACTTGAGCCCCAAATTCTAAACTAAGCATTCATCGTTACATACCTTTCTTCATCAGCTGTTTCTTATTTTGATCGTTGAGCGCCAGGTTGCTGATTCCTTTCAGCAGCTCCTCAAGAGTGTAGCCATGATCTTCGCGATGCTCTGTGGAGGTCCAGGCCGCTGAAACGCTTTCCAGCAGAGTCTGAAAATCTCTGTCGTCCGCTAGCAGCAAGTGGTTGTCCGCTTCATCGATGATGTAGGAAATGGTCAGCAACGTTAACAGCTTTACCCCTGTAGGAATTTTAAAACCAAAATGAAAGCTTAGATTGGTGTAGTAATGAAATTAAGCTACGCAAGAAAGAAATCATGGTGGTGAATTAAGCTGCTGCGCTGAAGCAACCTCATCCTTTCGGCCCCGCAAATTAATCTGGCCAATCTCGTAATCTCGGGTGGTTTGCTTCTGATACTCTCACGCTGTGCATTCCTCGCTCAAAACTTGTGTCTGCTGGTTCATGTCTTTTTGTGTTTTTGGTCCAAGATCCTGGAACAAACTGCCTCTCATCTCTCTTCCAAGCAAGCCTACACTCTCTGCTTTCACATTTGCCCTCAAATCTCATTCTTTTCCACCTTCATTATCCATCAAGTTTGACCACCCACTCTGACAGCTTACTATTATTTATTTCTTAATAGTTTATTTTAATTTAAAAAAAAGAACAGAAAATTCATATAAAGCGCGTCTGTGCTTAAGAAATAAATGTGTTATTATTGTTATTATTATTATTATTATTATTATTATTATTATTATTATTATTATTATTATTATTATTATTATTATTTGTTGTTGTTTTTTTAGTTTTTTTAAATTATTGTTATTATTATTATTATTATGGAAAGTCTGCAAAAGCAGTCGTCGCAACCTGTGTAAGCAACTTCCATAAATCTTAACTCACACAGAGTTTAACGTAAGACCATGGAACCCAATACAACAAATCTCTTACTTATCTGTAGGTGGATTTTATACCACAGCTGGCTGGGCTCCTGACGAAGCATTTTAGCAAAATATAATTATGTATAGAGAATCTTTTCATGTGGTGTGTGTGTAATCTCCTTCAACCATTAAAAAAAATTGTCTTCCTGTCATACACATGTGCAAATTGTCAATAAATGGGCTAATGAAGAAGCGTACACTGTAATAAGAAAAACACCCGCTATAGCAAAACGTATTGTGAATCATCACAGACCATGGGCGCCCATCTCGGTATGACGGTGCGACATTTGTCGCACCAAGAATTCTTTTGCTTCAGTTTATTATTATCCTTTTCTATCGGGAAACTCTGGGCCGCCTCCCCCAGGGAAAGTGTAGTCGCAGCCAGTGGCGCGCCCAAACCCTACCTACCTAAGATTATTTGTGAATTTTTGACATTTTTGGCCCAAAAAAAAGGAGAGAAAGAGAGAGAGAGAGAGAGAGAGAGAGAGAGAGAGAGAGACAGACAGACAGACAGACAGACAGACACAGAGAGAGAGTGTGTGTGTGTGTGAGAGAGAGAGAGAGAGAGAGAGAGAGAGAGAGAGAGAGAGAGAGAGAGAGAGAGAATTGTTAGTTGGTTTGTTTTTATCTTTACGTTATGTTTTTACTGTAGTGGGCTAAGGCGGGACTAACTTGCCTTGTCCACAAGCCAGAAACCAATGGCGCCTGACAGGTGTGGGTTCGATCAAGCATCTGGGCGTTATGTTTCTCCGAATATTATTTACTTTCCACTCGGGCAACGTCTCGGGGGTTTTCTCCGGGTGCTCCGGTTTGCTCCTCCAGCAAAATTTCAACCTCCCAAAAAATCACACATAATGTTAGGCAGGTTGGGTTTGGGCGCGCCACAGGCTGCGACTACGCTTTCCCCAGGGGAGGCGGCCCAGAGTTTCCCGATAAAAAGGAATACGGCAAAAAAAAAATAAAAAAAAAATAAATAAATAAATAAATAGACAGCCATGAAATAAAACAGTCTTACGTTAGATCCGCATATCAAAAATTCGTAAATTGACAAGCATCGATTTGAAAATGGAAAAACGCAAAGATGGAGGTAAATAATCATACCTCTTATTTTAATTAAATAATTTAAATAATTAATTAAAATTTTTGCAAGTATTTCATGAAACACGAAACTTAGTATAAGTGTGAGTTAATGTGGTATGCTTGTATGTTTTTTGTTTGTGTTGTCGCCAGAAAAGTGGGCATGATCTATTATTGTGAAATATGGTATGACTGTTAATATTTCTTTTATTGTAATGTGTCATTATTTTTATTATGAAGTGTGGGATGATTGTGTGGACTTTACTTGTAAGTATTTCGTCAGTATCCTAATGTACCACTTCCCCATCGATAGCCCTCCGTGGGGTTGCCGGGGGTTTCTGTATAAATAGTATCCCCACTTTCTGGAAATTTAGTGCTTTAAATTCCAGGTATGGTTTTTTTCTCCTTTGTTCTTTCTCATTCCTACTCTGTTCTATCTACTATACTATCTTCTTCGCTATACCAGTCACCTACCTTTTTTTAATATGAAAACTCTTCCAAAACTCCTCATTTGTGTATGAGGTCTATTGGCTCAGCATGGGAATATTAGACGCTTTCTGCCAAATGGTCACTAGGGCTTCATATATATTATTACCACCACCAGGGTTGTTTTAGCAGATCTTTTATATGGATCAGGGGTGAGTACTCTTTCAACAAGTTGTGGTCTTGATTTTTGTGGTCCTGATTCGGTTCTTTGCAGTCCGATGGACCCTATAAGCGATGAATAACTAACTACCTAAGCCATGGATAGATTAAGCTTCATAACCCAATCAATCAGCAAACTTGAAAAATGTGTGACTAGAACAAACATCATCTTCCATTTTCCACAACCACAAGCGGGTCGATTAATACACAAATTTGAAATTTGATTTATCTGTTAAATGTATAGACCTTGTTATATACCTTATATAATGTATAGACCTTGATATATATATACCTTATATCATGTATAGACCTTGATATATACCTTATATCATGTATAGATCTTGATATATACCTTAAATGATGAACAAGTGTCACTTTTAATTTCTTTTATTTTTTTTAAATCTTTTGTCGCACCAATTTTTGGACCCACTGGGCGCCCCTGCAGACCTACGGGTCAGTTGTGTTTCTCATCACCTTTGTCTCTCTCTCTCTCTCTCTCTCTCTCTCTCTCTCTCTCTCTCTCTCTCTCTCTCTCTCTCTCTCTCTCTCTCTTTCTCTCTCTCTCTCTTTCTTTCTTTTTTTCTAACACACACACCCACCCACACACACACACACACACACACACGAGTATAAGCATATGTATATATGTATATATCCTTATACATCTAAATTACCTTTATTCTTCTTAGCCAGAATAGGCGTCAAAAGTTGCACTGCTTTGATCTGTCGATAGTGGTCTCTAAGCTGTGGGTTTTTGGCACAGTTGTGTAGGATAGTCACCGAAGTATCAAACACCGTGCTGTCAGCCTTACAAAAACAAATAATAATAATAATAATAATAATAATAATAATAATAATAATAATAATAATAATAATAATAATAATAATAATAATAATAATAATAATCCTATCCTATTCTATCCTATCCCGTAACTCAGAGATCGTTGGGGTACCACAGATGATCGTTTAACCAGCGTACTCCATTTTTCTCTGTCCTCAGCAACCCTGACGGCTTCGCTCAATGTCAAGCCAGTTCATTCTCGAATGTTGTCCTCCCACCTCTTTTTCGGTCCCCTCTTCTTCTACCTCCTTGGACTGTGCCTTACAGGATAGTCTTTGCAAGGCCTGATGATCTGGTGACGTGGCCATACCATCGGAGTTTCTTTTTCTTCACCACTTTGAGCAGTCATCGTGTTGTCCAATGGCGTGTGCGATGGTCTGTAGGACTTCGTCGTTGGTGATATGCTGGGTATAGGAAATGCCCAGAAGTCTTCTGTAGCACCTCATCCCCATGCTTTGTATTTTTCGTTGTAGGTCTGCTGTAAGGGTCCATGTTTCGCAATCGTATAAGAAGATGGAGATGACAAGGAGGCGCAGCAGCCTTACCTTGAATGTCGACTGATGGTCCTGTCTTTCCAAATGTCTTCAACCTTGCCAGGGCAGCAGTTATTTGTGCGATCCTGGAGAGGACTTCCTGTCGGGACCCATTGTCTGATACAATGGCTCCTAAATATTTGAAGCTATGCACTGTGTTGAGGGATTGGCCTTGGACTTTGATGTTCGTGTTGATGCCATTTGTGTTGTTGGTCACCATTTTGATCTTCTCTGCACTTATTTCCATTCCATAGGTTCTGGAGGTAATAATAATAATAATAATAATAATAATAATAATAATAATAATAATAATAATAATAATAATAATAATATTATTATTATTATTATTATTATTATTATTATTATTATTATTATTATTATTATTATTAGGCCTATTATTATTAACAAATAAATGAAAAAATTAATTTGCCCATAAACATTTCATTTAAATATACAGGTAAGTGTATGAATGTTACATGTGTCTGATATAAGTGTGTGTGTGTGTGTGTGTGTGTGTGTGTGTGTGTGTGTGTGAGAGAGAGAGAGAGAGAGAGAGAGAGCGAGAGAGAGAGTGCCTGCATGTGTGATTGGGATAATCTTCAGATGATGAAGAAGATGTGCTCTTGTATATGCTCATTGCGCATGCAGTCAAAAGAAAAGTATCTACAGTAAGTCCTCGGGTTACGCCGGTCTCGACTTACGTTGTTTCGTGGTTACGACGCTCCTCCCCATAAAAAATATCATAAAAGATATTACGCGTCGTTCCGTTTTACGCGGTTTAGCGTCGTAAGCGACGTAAACAAACGGGAGCTAGTTTAATTCATGTGGTAAGGAATTGTTTTCTCTTCTTTTTAATACTTTTTTTAAAATGTCATTAACAGTTACAGTACAGTATACAGCACTGTACGTATAGTACATGTATTTTTCTTTATGTTTCGACTTACGATGAAATTGAAATTCGGGTTACGACGCGTCCAACGAACGGATCAACGTTGTAACCCTAGGATCCCCTGTATAATTTCGGGGGCAGCCATCAGATTTCAAAAATTAAAAAAATTATATACATCAATGTATCAACATTATTTTTTTCGTTCACTTACAGGGAAGTTTGTCGGAAGGTTCTTGATGTCTTCAACCAGGTGTGGGAACAAACCGGCTTCCACCAGCTTGCAGGCGAAAGTGCCGCTAACGTCTGTCGCGTCTACCCAAAGGTTCCTGAGATCTTCAATCATCTGTTCGGTCTCTCCAAGTTCCCCTTCTATCATAGCATCTGTGACATAGGTCTTCCCCAGCAACTTGAGCAGATCCAGGTACAGAAGCACTGTCAATTTAGCACCTCCCACCAACGCAAACACACCTGCTGCCGCACCAGCTGTTGGGGTTTCCACAATCTCCCGAGCCTGTTGAAGGAACTTGTTGTGGTGGCTGCCGCCTTCATCTTTCTTTGCCCTGGAACATCTGTAGTCTGTGACGGCAGTCTTAATCGTCTTGAAAGCTTCAGCCAGTCCATTCTTGGACACCAGAGAAAGCGCTTCCTTCACATCTTCCTCTGAAGCATCAAACTGGTCGGCTTTTCCATCGGCTGAATCAGACTGAAACCCCGTGAGCCTGCTGCTAGCTGACTGCTTAGCTGAAAAATAACAGGCAAATAAAGTATGGAAATAAAGACGCGAGAGGAGAACAACTGGGGTTTAAATGGCACTCGATAGACCCCAACCTCTAACCCTTTCACTTCCAAAGGCGAATTGCACTGTTACAACTATTTCCAGAGAAATCTGTCTGATTGTGACAAAATTACAAAAATTTCTATCTTGAACAGTTTTTAAAATTATTTGGTAACACATATACATTTATGAAAAGTAATTTAATTGTCTAAACAAATACCCCCGTTGTGGTGCCGGGGATTTCAGTATAAATAGTATTCCCACTTTCTGGAAATTTAATGCTTTAAATTCCCATTGTCGCTGTCTTTCTCATTCCTGCTCTGTTCTATCAATCTGCTATACTATCTTCTTCTTCGCTAGACCAGTCATCTACCTTTTTTCTTGAAAACTCTTCCGGGACAAGACTCCTTATTTGTGTATGAGGTCTGTTGGATCAGCTTGGGAGTATCGGATGCTTTCTGCCGGGTGGTCACTGGGGCTTCCTATGATGTTATTGTTTGGCAATGTATGCGTTTTATATGTGTGTGTTTTGTTGATAACTTGTAATGATGTTTGTATTCTATTTTGTTTTTGTGAACGGGGGTTCGATGGATTAGGGTACGGCCTCGGCGTCCCCTGCGTGGGATGTCTTTGTTGTAAAGTGACTGGCTGATGGAGAGCTTTCAGTTTTACCACAAGGGTTGTTTCAGCAGATCTTTTATGCGGATCAGGGGTTGTCCGGTCCTGATTTGGCTCGGAAGAGTCCGCTGGACCTAAATCAATAATCATGTAATGTAATGTAATATATAAACAAATATGCTATTTAGAAAAAGGCACAGTGCTGGGCCCCTTGCTCTTTCTCTGCCACATTAACGACCTACCTCAGTCTGTGAGATCCAAAGTGAGGCTGTTTGCTGATGACTGCCTCCTCTACAGGGCGATTGACAGCTTCCAAGACCACCTGACACTTCAGAACGATCTCAAGGAACTAGAGGTTTGGGCCAATCATTGGGGTATGCGGTTCAATGCGCAGAAGTGCTACATCCTGTCCGTTCGAGGAAAGTCATCTTATTTCTACAGCCTAGGAGGAACGGTATTGCAACAAGTGCAAGAGAGCCCATACCTTGGTGTCCTGATCTCATCAGACCTAAAATGGGCATCCCATATTGCCAACATCTGTCGCAAGGCAGGATCAACTTTGGGCTTTCTTCGCCGGAACCTACGGAATTGCCCCCAGGGGAGTAGACGTTTGGCGTACATCTCACTCGTACGGCCCACGCTTAAATATGGAGCTACGATATGGGACCCTTATTTGAAACAGGAGGTAGATAAGCTTGAAAGAGTTCAACACCAGGCAGCCCGCTTCATAACAAGAGACTATAAGTCCCGGAACCCAGGTTGCGTGAGCGCCATGCTGGAAACCCTGAAACTCCCATCACTTGAAGAACGACGCAGGCAGCTTCGCCTCAAACTCTTCCACAGAATGGTAGATGGCGAAATCCCAGCACTACCTCCTGACAAGTTCCTCCACCCTGCCCCTACCGGCCGACGAAGAATACGTCCTACAAGGTTTAAAGACTACAGCAGTGACAACATCGTCCAAAGGCAAGCGGCGAATAACTCGCGCGGCTTCCGCATCCCTCCATGCAGGACCGAACAGTACAAGCACTCATTCTTTGTACGGACTGCAGTCGAGTGGAATCAACTAAGCAACGATGACATCGCCAGCGCAGCATCACCAGCGCTGAGGACGTCACC
Source organism: Oncomelania hupensis (assembly GCA_036898135.1). Lineage (NCBI taxonomy): Eukaryota > Metazoa > Mollusca > Gastropoda > Littorinimorpha > Pomatiopsidae > Oncomelania > Oncomelania hupensis. The sequence continues at coordinate 152,355,264 of CM072511.1, read as the reverse complement.
GCTAGGGCTGTCAATTCACTGACCAATTCCATGTTTTTAACCAGTTTTTAAAATCAGTGACATTTGAAGTTTTAACCAAGACCCTCCAACAAGTAGATTGCGCCCCCAGGCCCGTCACGGCGATAGCCAACAAGGCTCCTGTGACGTATTATTCCAGATCCAGATCCAGAGAAAAGAAAATTAAAAACTTTTTTTGACTTTTTTAACATATATTTATTTATTTATTTATTTATTTATTTATTTATTTGTTTACTTTTAGTCCAAATGAGTTTTTGTGAGAAAGACAGAGGCTGGCAATCGCATCCTATCTGTTGAAAATGTGATGTATGGATGCGCATTATTGCGTTTCTTTCATCTATGTCCCTGTTTAGCGGCATCTCTGTATCTTATAATGGGTACGGGGCGCAATAGTGAGCAGTATTTAAAGTATAATAGAGTATATACTAGAAGTTGGCCTTGAGATAAAGAAGATCGATCCCTAATACCTCTTCCTCCAATGACCGAAATGTTCTAATACAGCGCTTTTCCAGCGCAAGAGCTGCGCAAGGCGCTGTGCTGAGGTTCTCACTTATACTGCAGTCTTCGTGCGCATTGAATAGTAATAAAGTTTACGAAAACCCACTTTACCTTTTTTCATTTCGTTGGTGTCTTTGTTGAAGTCTTCTGATTCGTGGCCGGAGTCGTAATCGTCTGTACCAGTGTTGCTGTAGCGTATTGGAGCGTTGCCGTATGCTTGACTGTCACCACTGAAAGATGCTGGATTGGCAGACGTGCTAGAGCCACATCCCATTATAATCTCCACCTACCTATTCTTTCTTTTTTTTTTCTTTTTGTTCTTTTTCTTCAATCTTTGCTGTGTTTCTGTTACGAAAAAAAGATAAACTAATTAATTATAGTGAAAATATTGCTGTAACAAACTGCTCAGTCCTGGTATAATTAATCCTTTCACTTCGAAAGACAATTTTCACAGAGTTACCACCACTTGCCAGACATATGGAATTGGCAGTGAAATTCCCTTCCCTCCCATATCCGCAACATACTAACAACACAGGCATTCAAAAAGGCCCTTAAAAACCCACCTCTTCAAACTGCATTATTCAGACTGATTTGTATCCCGCTGCCATTCTCTCCTCTTTTGTTTCTGTCCGATCCATAAGTGTGTACACGGCTGTAAATATTTATATTGTTTTCCTTTCCTGGGTCTAACCGGGCATATAAATAGCTGTTAATAAGTTTTTGCTATTCTATTTGTCATTTTTGTACATAGTTGTAAATAGTTTTTACTTGTATTGCTCCGTCTTTTGGTGTATCATAGCAAAAGCGATGTTTGATCGAGTGCATGTATTTTTATGTAATGACTATGTAACGCGCGATGAGTCTGGTCGTAGGCTGGAGTACCGCACTATATAAAAATCCGTTATTATTATTATTATTATTATTATTATTATTATTATTATTATTATTATTATTATTATTATTATATCTGGCTCGCGATTGTAAAAATGTCAAACCAAAAAATTCTAGCTTGAGCAATATGAGAAATAACCCAGTAACGCTTATACATACCAATTTCATTTAAAAGGTAATTAGTTTTCTACATAAATAGGCTGTTGCTATTTTGACAAAATAAAAATACATTGTTTATTTGATTTTTTACTTTTTTATGTTTTAAAATCTTCATTTATTTTGTTATAGTCCAAATGAGAGACAAAAAATTGAGAAGCAAATAATAATAATAATAATAATAATAATAATAATAATAATAATAATAATAATAATAATAATAATAATAACAATAATAATAATAATAATAATAATAATAATAATTACATTACATTATTATTGCTTTAGGTCCAGCGGACTCTTCCAAGCCAAATCAGGACCGAATAATAATAATAATAATAATAATAATAATAATAATAATAATAATAATAATAATAATAATAATAATAACAATAACGATATTTATATAGCTCTTTTTCCTAAGAAACAATATCAGTTCAAAGCGCAGATATCGCCTTTGCTGTGTTTGTCATGTTTGGGTAAGCTGAATTGTGTCCTTGTCGTTCACGTCCAATGTTTTGCTCATAGATCATCTTTGCGTGCATGTGGATGGGATGGAGGTGAGAGTGAGGGAGAGGGAAAATGGGGAAGAATGGGTAGCCACCCGTCAATAAAGAGGTATTATTATTATTATTATTATTATTATTATTATTATTATTATTATTATTATTATTATGTCATACCTAACTTATGAATGTTAAACGGCTGTATCTTCTGAGCTTTCCAACTGGTGCGTATTTGTATTGCTGGCTGTTTAAATATACCGAGAAAAAAAAAGCCACGTCACAATGATGATGACGAGTTTACACGTCATTGACATATTTCGTCACACTATCGTATGAGGACTTCTCTCATCTTTTGTCTATGTCTGATCTGTAAGTGTATATACGGCTGTAAATATTTATACTGTTTTTCTTCATGGGCCTAACCGGGCATATAAATAGCTGTGAATAGGTTTTTGCTATTCTATTTTCTGTCTTTTTTGTCATTTGTGTACATAGTTGTAAATAGTATATTTTTGTCTTTTTTGTAATTTATGTACATAGTTGTAAATAGTCTGTACCTTTACTGTCCCGTCTTTTGGTGTATTGTAGCAAAAGTGATGTTTCATCGAGTGCATGTATTTATATGTAATGACTACGTAAAGCGTGGTGAGTTTGGTCATAGGCTGGAGTACCCGCTATATAAAAATCCGTTATTATTATTATTATCATCTGGTCATGAGCAGTCAAGGGGTTAAGTTTGAATATATGAACATATCGCCTTTTTTATTTTTATTATAACAAAAGCAAACAAATAAAAATTTTTAAGATATATGAATTTAAGCAAACTAATTTTCAATTCAATTTAAAATTGCTACCACATTATTAGAACGTAGGATTTATTCATTTCACTGTATCCATAGTTGTATGACTGTAGCTATTTAGATTTGATCTGTGCGCAAATATTTTAATATTGGACGAAGATATGTCTATCGAGGGAAGAGAGTATAAAGCGAGACATGCAAGCCCTTTAAGGAAAGTGTAATAATGAATTATGGCACGACACACATAATTTCAAACTTCATTACAACTTCAAAATGTAACAACTAACGCAATATTCAACCCCCCAAAATTACAAATAGATTATACTTACCAGCTTACCATAACTTACCATAACTATTGATAATTCTTATCATTCTTTTTTCAGAATTAGCCTTAAAGTGTGAGATTCAAAACGATCTGGCCGTGCAAGGCATTCGAATCATTTAAAATAAATTCTGGCCGTGCAAGGCAATATTGTAACTTAAGTGGTGGTGTTTCACCCGTCCCCTATACGCTGATGTGTCCGGGGACGTTAATCTATTATAACATAACATAACATAACAATCGAATTCGTCTCCTATATGCGTCTAGTGTCCGGAGACATAAATCTACTCAACAAACAAAACAATCGAATTATCAGTCCCCTATTCGCTATTGTGACGTGGGACTTTAATTTATCTAAACAATCGAATCATTTGAACTAAATCCTGGCCGTGCAAGGCAATCGAATCATTTGAACTAAATTCTGGACGTGCAACGCAAGCGAATCATTTGAACTAAATTCCAGCCGTACAAGACAATCGAAGCAATACTGGCGCAATACCAAAACTGCAAATAGGCAAACAAACCTGCGTCACCCGGCGTTCTCAGTGAATAGCAGGATTCATTGGAGGTGTCGTCGCGTCTGATTCTGCTTCCTATATGCAACAGAATTAGACATCTACGTGCGCTTCAGACAATATTTGCATACCTATAATGCACAACGACCTATATAGATAGCTCTGTGAATTTGCTACCTCGTGTGTGTGTTGGAGGTGTTTTATGGAGCGTCTCTGACAACGACCCAAACCAAACAAGGCCTACGGAAGCGCTGTTCACAAAATGTGTGTGCTCGTGAAATGGAGTCCCTCTGTCGCGCCATCAATAATCGGTGCGTTCCCCCTCTTCTACTCACACGCTCCCCATAAAATTTAAGTAAATAAAAAAAAAAAAAGAATGTGTGCCATAAGAGGCTTCTAGAAGATTTAGATAAATAAAATAAAGGAAATTACAAATAAAGATAAAAATAAAAATTAGGCCTATGCACGTGTGTTTGGACGTAGGCTATGCGAGAGCGCGTGCGCGAGAGAGACCAAGAAGCGATAAGAGAGGAGAATACAAAAAGAGACAGAACACGGGCCGATGGAGGAAACGTTCAATAAACAATTGAGAGAAAGAGAGAGAGAGAGAGAGAGAGAGAGAGAGAGAGAGACAGAGAGAGAGAGAGAGACAGAGAGAGAGAGACAGAGAGAGAGACAGAGAGAGACAGAGAGAGAGACAGAGAGAGAGAGACAGAGAGAGAGACAGAGACAGAGACAGAGAGAGACAGAGAGAGAGAAACAGAGAAAGAGACAGAGAGAGACAGAGTGAGATAGAGTATACATTATATGCATATGAATGTGTTTGGGCACATGTGTGTGTATCCACATATGTGTGTTTGCACGTGTGTGTGTGCGCGCGCATGTGTGTGTGCACGTGTGTGTGTGTGTGTGCGCGCGCATGTGTAGGTGCACGTGTGTGTGTGTGTGCGCGTGTGTGCACGCTCGCGCACGCTAAAAGAAACAAAAGCATGAAACGCTGAATTAGAATTTAAAATTGTATCTTTCGTTCATTTATTTGGTACTTACATATGATTAATATAATTATGTACAGTACAACATGTCAGTAATTATGAATTTCATATGCATCCGTATTATGTACAATTACAGTAACTGCATGAAAACGTTGGTCATAAGAAAATAATACAAAAAAATATATTTTAAAAAAATCAATAATTAATCATTAATTTTTGTTTTAAAATTGATTGATTGATTTATTGTTGCTTTAGGTCCAGCGGACTCTTCCGAGCCAAATCAGGACCGGACAACCCCCGATCCGCATAAAAGAGCTGCTGAAACAACCCCAGTGGGAAAATTGAATGCCCTCCACCGGCCAGTCACTTTACAATAAAGACATCCCACGCGGGGGACGGCTGAGGGTTGACCTCAACTACGCGAACACCCCGGTTACAAAAACAAAATAGAATACAAACATCATTATAAATCATCAACCAAACACATACATATAAAATGCCTATAGTGCTAAATAGTACATTCATAGGAAGCCCTAGTGACCACCCGGCAGAAAGCGTCCAACACTCCCAAGCTGATCCAACAGACCTCATACACAAACAAGGAGTCTTGTCCAGGAAGAGTTTTCAAGAAAAAAGGTAGGTCATTGATCTAGCGAAGAAGAAGATAGTATAGCAGCGTGAAGGACAGAGCAGGAATAGGAAAGAGTAAATGAGGAAGACAGCGACAGTGGGAATTTAAAGCACTAAATTTCCATAAAGTGGGGATACTATTTATACTGAAAACCCCCGGCACTCCAACGGGGGTACTGTTGCCGCAGTGAAGCGTCTTGCCTATAAAGGAAAGACAGGTTTTCAACTGTGGCTTTCACTGTTCCCTTTATAGGTTTGAACAATCTACAGTGGCAAGATTGCTCATGACCCCAAGGGGTTTTGTTTTAAATTTTAAAAATATTACATTCAAATCAAATCAAATAAATTATAAAAGCAGCAACAACAGCAAAAAAAACACCATATACAAGGACCAGCTACAATTTGAATACATTTCAACATTTTGGCTCTCCCTATGAGTATATCAAGCAATCTTTCAGATGATAGTATAAATCAAATTCTAGTCTGTGCACGCAAGCATGCCTTCCGCTGAA
>CM072511.1:152316924-152341924 GCA_036898135.1 Oncomelania hupensis | reverse complement strand
CGAGCGAAGCCATCAGGGCTGCTGAGGACAGAGAAAGATGGAGTATGCTGGTTAACGATCATCTGTGATGCCCCTACGACCTCCGGGTTATGGGACAGGATAGGATAGGATATCATCATCATCATCATCATCATCATCATCATCATCATCATCATCATCATCATCATCATCATCCACCAATTACTAAACAACACAACACGACGGCCCAACCAAACAAAGCATCAATAAAATGTCAGTAGGCTATACACTCAATCCTAACCGTAACCCACTAACCGTTTGGCGTGACAAGCTATAGGACTCGGATTATATTATTTTAAAAAATTATTTTAATGAAAAAAATTCGCAAGTTCCCAGAGCTACATCACTTAACCAGCTCCCAGCGACCACTGGAGACGCTCCCACAGTAGAAACAGCTGTCTGGTCAGGTGGCTAACAAATACAATTGAGATGTATTTTCTAAACCGTAGTAAGAGGGAGGCACCATGGTGTTCAACGCTGGCGGGCTGCTGAAAATCTTCATCCTTAATCTTCATCTACAGTTACTTTGCTCAAAACCTTTTTAAAGGGTGGGATCTATCGGGTGATATTTAAACATCAGTTGCCCTTCTTTTACACTTTATTTTATTACTTTAAAAATGGGGTGGAGGGAGGGGGAGGCTACAACACACACATAGGCATATACCCTTTATATATAGACATCCATAGGCACTCAACATAACATACTCGACACACACTCACACATCCCACATGGGCATTAACCAAGAGGAATGAACTCTCGGCAAGAATTTTTTGTGGATCCCCGATAGCGGACGGGTAGCGCAGTAGTAGGCTACATAATAATCATCCATTCTTCTTGGTTAATGAGCCTGTGTACACACACACACAAACACACTTAGATACTTAATATATACAAACAGAGATACCCAAATGGCATATTTTACTCACCACCCCCACCATCGATGTCCGCAAGGTGGACAAATGTTTTGCGGAAGGTCACAACGGCCCGTCTTGTCATTGAAGAGGAACCCTCCATCTTGGGCCGAGCACTGCTTGAGGCCTCCGAATTTGCCTTGATGGCACTGGAAGTAGAAGCCGCAACCGCGAGTGAGAGCTGAGAAGTTGCCGTCAGGCTTGCCTTCACAAGAAGGTGCTGAACCGCAAGGAGGAGGGGCGTTTTCCGGACGATCACACTTCCCAGAGATGGTGCTAAAGACGCTTCCTTCTGGGCAGGCCCCCGTGCTGACCAGCACCTCTTTGGAGCATTCGACGTAGTTCCTGCAATGGCTGGCCTCGTCAGGGTAGAACCCGGGAAGCCTGCCCTGGCAAGGATTGGGCAGCAGCCCGCACGGCTGAGGGATGAGTTCCACAGGGATGACGCACTGCTGGGTCAGCGGATCGAAGCTTCCATAATCGCACGTGTGATGCTGCACAAACTGGTTCTTGCGGCACTCGAAATAGTACGGGCAACGGCCGTAAGGGTCAGCGTGAAAGCCGTCGTGACGGTTGCTGCAAGTCGGAGTTTGACCTTCACCGCAGGGTGGGGTGGCGCTGTCCAGGAGCTGGCAGCGGAGGGTCAAGGGGTCGAATACCGTGCCTGAGGGACACTCGTCGTAACCAGCAAACTGCCTGTCCCGACACTCGAAAAAGATGCCGCATCTGAAACAACCAGCCCCACCAAACGAGCAGTATTTGTAATTCCAATTCACTATGAAAACAAGTATTAGGCCTAGAGATCGTCTTTTGTCATTTCTGAGTGATACATCTTACGTCAGACAACATGATGATGATGATGATGATGATGATGATGATGATGATGATGACCACGACGACAATGACGATTAATGGCGATGGTGGTGCTGCTGCTGCTATCCACGATGGTGAAATAAGTATGAAGCTCTTGATACTCCTACTGTTGCTGCTGCTGATGATACGTCGTGATGATAATAACGTCAAGGACACCGATGATGGGGATCGAAAGTTCTTTAATCTATTACTATTTTATTTAGTATTTTATCATTGTTATACAGCGCTCTTTCAGCTCAAGGCGCTGGCCGATGATACAGGAAGTAACTCAAGCAACCCGCCCGAGGCGCCTGCTTGCCACATTAGGCGCACGTCTTCTGACACCCAGACAACTGAGCACAATCCTGGGCGACCGGGAATGGATGGGAGAGACGGGACCCAGTGCTAGGAGGGTGTATTTATGTAGCTGACACTCACCCGTTTTAGGACATGAGCGTCCGGAACTTTAACGTCCGTGCGAGGAAATGCGTACGTGCGCAGGCTAGACCTCGGTTTATACTCCCTATCCGAGGGAATCAAGTAACACTTAGACATCCTCCAAAATTCCACCCACCGTCCTTGCTCGTCAGGGAAGAAGCCATTTGCGCGAATCGTGCAGTCTGGTCTCAACCCGCCTTTTTCCTTCGGGACATCAAACAATGCCACACAGTCCCTCGCCTCTGGGGAGAAGATAGGGGTTGGGGGCTGGCAGTCATCTTGAGCGATGTTCCTTTGCTGGTAACAGGTGATGAAGGTTGGGGTCCAGCGATGGGTATGGAACGGGTAGATCCCGTTGTGCCGGCCTCGACAGCTGCCATAACGGTTGTGGCAAGGGACGCAATTCGCGCTGCGGCACTGCAGGGCCTGGTACTCGCCTGTTGGGGAGATGCACACAACATGTGATGATTCTGCCCCGGCAATGACTTAATTGTTTTCTTTTATATATATTTATTTTTTAAATTTTAATTTAATGTAATTTAATGTCATTTAATTTAATTTAATTTAATTTAATTTGTATTCTTGTGAACCCAATACACACTTTCAAAGAATGAGAAAACAGCTATAGGTAACTAACAATACCGAGTTGACATTGCCCTAGTGCAGTAGTTTCTGTTGTGGGGTTTTTCCCTCACATTAATTTCCAAGGTAAAGTTGTTGGGTTTTTTTTTTTTTAAATTTAAAAATCACCACGAGCTCCATTAGTGCCAGGTGCTTTGCCTGTACACAAGCGCATTCACCAAGAACAATGGCCCTCGGCAAGAACTTTGTGGATCCCTGACAGCGGACGGGTAGCGCAGTACTACGTATCATAGATAGAGAGAGATACAGATTTGAATAAAATTCGAAATATTGCCTCGGACCTCAACTTGGGTGTTGCTGTTTGTTTTATTCACCTCATAGAGAGACAGAGAGAGAGAGAGAGAGAGAGAGAGAGAGAGAGAGAGAGAGAGAGAGAGAGAGAGAGAGAGAGAGATTTATCAAACGTACTACTGCGCTACCCGTCCGCTATCGGGGATCCACACAATTCTTGCCGAGGGTCCATGGGTCTTGGATAATGCGCCTGTGGTGTGCGTTACATGAATAAATAGATCAACAACACGAAAGCGCATAACACAGAACCTGAACATACATGTATAAAACCCATAAAACAAGTCCCACAGAATTAGACAATCTTAATAAATACCTCGTGATTTCGAGATATTCCAGTTTAAAAAAAAAATTAAAAAACCGTCCCACATACCTAATAATTCTTACCCCAAACGCAACTGTTCATTCTCGTTTGCAAAATAATGTCCTCAATCTTAAACTATATGATAACAGTTCTGGATTATATATATATTTTTAAAAATTAAATTGAAATACATCTGTTGTTCTGTCATTCGGAGACGAAATAGAAGATACGCACAAACATTCACGAGGCAGCAGAATTGACTCTTAGGTGGACGCTGCAAAACACTTAATTCTAAGGTAGGAATAATAACAAAAAACAAGGCATAAATATAAACCAAATTAATAGGAAAAATACCTATACAATATTGAAATTCAGAAACGTAATAAAAAGTATAATATCAATAAAAGTATAATAAATCTGATCAAATAGTCCAAACAGTCCGCGAGTGTCGAGTAAGTTTTTACACTTTCGTACGCATGCTTTCATGCTTCTCTCTCTCTCTCTCTCTCTCTCTCTCTCTCTCTCTCTCTCTCTCTCTCTCTCTCTCTCTCTCTCTCTCTCATACACACACACACACAAACAACCGTGTTAAAACGCCGTTGTTATGACTATCATGAATCGCCACATGCGTCGTTTTGACATTTTTTGAAAATTTTCCAGTTTTAGAAGCTAATCCTAACCTTAACCCAAACCCTAACCACTAACCTAACCCTAAGCCAAAAACAGCCGTACTGCTAACGGAACACTGTTTTGACGTTAAATTAACGGGGATGTCAAAAGAACATAGGTATAGTATAAAGAATGTGTAACAATAAAGGCGTTTCTACATCGCCAAACACACACACACACACACACACACACACACACATACACACAAACAACAGTGTAGAAACGCCGTTGTGATGACTTTAATGAAACTCTACATACGTTACTTTGACATTTTTACAAATTTGTCCATTTTTTGAAGCTATCCCTAACCATAACTCTAACCCTAACCCAAACCCTTACCCAAACCCTAACCCTTAACATAACCCTAAGCCTAACACAGCCCTAACCCTAACTGAACACTATTTTGACGTCAAAATAACGGGGTCCGTCAAAAGAAAGTACGTAGAGGTTCAAGCGTATGTCAGAATAAAGGCGTTTCTACCTAGCCACGAACACACACATACACACACAGACAAACACGCACACACAATACTTGCAAAGATCCCATTGTTATGACATTCATGAAAGGCCACATACGTTCTTTTGACATTTAGTGATATTTTTTCCCTTTTTAAAAGTACTTGTAAGTCTTCTAACGCTAACGCTAACGCTAAAACTAACCCTAACCCTAATTCTAACGGAACACTACTTGGACGTCCACACAACGAGGTTCGTCAAAAAAAAAAAAAAAAAAAAAAAACACGGTAAATTTTCATGAAATTGTCAACAACAACAACAACAAAATTAATTAAAAATCGCCCTTTTAACACACACACACACCCACACCCACACACACCCACACACACACACACACACACACACACACTCTCTCTCTCTCTCTCTCTCTCTCTCTCTCTCTCTTTCTCTCTCATAAACACGCACTACCACCACTCTTCTTCCCTACACCTCCTCCCCCCACTCAAGCACACAAACCGCAAACACAACCAAACATAAAAACGCGAATTTGAACGGTACTCTTTCTAACAACACAACGCATTCGATCTGTAATACAAACAGCAGGCCACATAAATAGGTGAACTGAATAAAAAATAAATATAATTATTAAAATATATAAATAAATACACAATCTGAACGGAAGTTTAAAAAAAAAGTCCATGCATTTAAAAAAATAAATTCCATAACGGGTGCGCGAACAGGCAAATCATGTGCAATCTGACGAATAAATGCAGTCTACTCCTTTCCCCCATCCTACTTACATGGATCAACGGGCTCAAAGCGGCCCGAACACTGCACGTTGATGAACTCTCTGCAGCGGCCTGCCTGTAAGTCGAAGAGCTGGGGATATCTGCACTCTTCTTCCAAGGAGGAGAGATGGGCCCCGAGGTTCTCCAAGGCCGGTAGTGTGCAATTGTAGTACCAGTGGCACTGCTTGGGGTGACCCACCAAATGGCCGGGGTGGAACCGACATGGGTGATCTGTTGGAGGGAAAACACACACACAAAAAGGTGATAGTATATAATGATAACGTAACATGAGCAATTATGGAATACAACAGACAACCGCTAGCATTGACAATGTCCAGTAATTACATTGCAAAACATAATTATTGCTTTAGGTCCAGCGGACTCTTCCGAGCCAAATCAGGACCGGACAACCCCCGCTCCGCATAAAAGATCTACTGAAACAACCCTAGTGGTAAAACTGAAAGCTCTCCACCAGCCAGTCAATTTACAATAAAGACATCCCACGCAGTGGACGCTGAGGCTATACTCTAATTTATCGAATCCCCGTTTACAAAAAAACAAAATAGAATACAAACATCATTATAAATTATCAACAAAACACATACATATAAAATGCCTACATTACTAAATAATAACATCATAGGAAGCCCTAGTGACCACCTGGCAGAAAGCGTCCAATATTCCCAAGCTTATCCAACAGACCTCAAACACAAATAAGGAGTCTTGTCCCGAAAGTGTTTTCAAGAAAAAAGGTAGGGCGAAAAAGGTAGCGAAGAAGAAGACAGTATAGCAGATGGATAGAACAGAGCAGGAATGAGAAAGACCAAATGAGGAAGACAGCGACAGTGGGAATTTAAAGCACTACATTTCCAGAAAGTGGGGATACTATTTATACTGAAACCCCCGGCACCCCAACGGGGGAAATGTCCAGTAATGAGAAGCCAATAGGCACATTGTTACACTCAGTTCGATGATGGTGGTTTTTTTTATCAGTATCTGATTCAGCCCCAATGCTGAATTCCTGATAGGGTGTAACTCAGATTCGTTTATCCACGCAGCCTGCTCAAGCAGCATACAAGTCACAAAGTCGACGTATGAAGTTTTCCACTTTTTATTCAGCACACATCAACAACTGCATACAATTCTCAACTCAACTCAACAACTTTCACTATCAACAACAACTCCACAACAACAGTGCGGCACACAATTTTATAATCTCTCTCTCTTCCCGAACAATTTCGAACCCGGTAGAAATGACGCACTACCACCAATCGAATAAAAGATCGTCATCACTGACTTACGTCATACATTATTATTTCTCCTTCCGGAACGTCCTCTTGCTTCGACATGTATCGGGAAATTTCTATCGAGAGTAAACACGCAGATCCAGAAAATTCTCCAGTAATATCGACTAACGCAAATCATCAACGTTATACAAAGCCTCTCCTAACAACAATGCAAACTCAAATCAAAGGTAAATAAACTCTATTATTGAATACTTTGCAAATCGAAACGATTAGATCTATCGTGCGCGTTTCCGACGTACTACCATTCGCGTTTCAACGTAACACACATAAACCAAAAAGAAGGCTAACACTAGGTCCCTTCTCCCCCATCCCGGTCGCCCAGGTGAGTGCGCAGTTGTCTGGGCGTCAGACGATGCGCCAAAAGGCTGCAAGTGGGCGCCTCGAGCAGCTAAAGTTAGATCCTGTATCGGCCAGCGCCTTGAGCAGCTCTTGAGCTGGAACAGCTCTATATAACAATGAATTTAAAAACGTTTTAGAGAATGTTTAGAGAAGGCACAACTACTACTTTTACTACTAAAAACGCGATAAAAACAACGCAACACGATGCAAATGGTCGAGCTATAACTCTTTGTTCGGGCAGACACAGCAATGTACGTACTTGTTTTTCTCATGATTGAATGAAGTCATTATCACAAAAGACGGCACGGGGAACACCAAACGCAGACAGATAAAAAAAAAAGTGTAGTAGAATTGACAAATGTAGGAAATGAGTTCACGTTAACACTATATTAGCAAAGACGTAGTAACGTATTGGTTTGACCGTAAGCTAGCAATGGTTCATGGTTAATGCTTGAATGAATGAATGAATGAATAATTTATAAAGCGCGTAAATATCTCCACGCCGACGGGCATGATCGCAGCGCTGGTGGGAGGGAGGTGGATAAACACACACACACACACACACACACACACACACACAGACAGTGGCGGGAAGGGTGCATAGGTCATAACTTAACATTTTAACTTCTTCACTATCGCTCAACACATTCTAGCAGGCAGATCAGTCAATTAACATTTATGCAATACTTTCACGCAGTCCCTTGGGTGCTTGGGTGGATGACCATTGAGTGTTGAGCGCTCTGAGCACGCCTCCGGGTTGGGACGTTTTCATGCTTTGTGTAAGGTGTCCCTCTTTCATTCATTGAGAGATAACCGCGCAAAAAGGGGTTCGAAGCTAGTTTAATAATAATAATAATAATAATAATAATAATAATAATAATAATAATAATAATAATAATAATAATAGTAATAATAATAATAATAATAATAATAATAATAATAATAATAATAATAATAATAATAATAATAGTAATAATAATAGTAATAATAATAATAATAATAATAATAATAACAACAATAAATATAATAATGGATGCTATACGCGCCTTATTCCTAAATCAGACTCAAAGCGCGGCGATCTGTAACCAGCATACACGCTCACATGTTACAAACTATCCTACATACACAACAAACGAACATTCAACACTCAAACATGTGGTGTAAAGTAACGTCGCTATTAGAAAACAAAAAGGAAATCGATTTTTTTATGTGTGAAATTTTGGATTGACTGCATCCAATACATTTATTGAAGGGAGAAAGGAAACCAGAGTACCCGGAGAAAACCCTCGGTGGCCTCAATAGTCTCGTACGTAAGTTCGCCCCTTGCGAGAATCGATAATAAATTTATTATTATTATTATTATTATTATTATTATTATTATTATTATTATTATTATTATTATTATTATTATTATTATTATAGAAGATTAGAACAGATTGTCTTCTTCTACTGCCTTTCAAATGGACGCCGCTGCCTCAGTTAACACAACCCTTGCTGTTCCAAGCTTTATTCGCTGAGGTAGGTAAAAAGGTAAAGTTAGTCCCATTGCATTGTGGCCGTAGGGGAGCGCGTTGTTGGAGATCACACTTATCTTGGGCCAGCGTAATGAGGGTGATGCCCATCTCTCTCCCTCGCTGCTTTACCTTCCCCACCCTTAAGAGAGTAGGTACTCAGTCACAGTTGAGTCAACTGGGGGCGTTGTTATTTGTCGCTTGACGTTTTGCGATCACCCATCCAAGTGCTAACCGCACTGGACGGTGCTTAACTTGCGACACAGTAGCGAGTGCTCCAACCACTGAGGTGAGGTATGAATTGGAATTGAATGTATAAGTTCTTCATAAGACAAAATTAACGTGCGTGTTTAGTCAATATTCCGATATGGTTACATTATCTTTTAGATATTAGGTGAATGAATTACTAAAAATACGCTTAAATAGTGCGTTCTCAGGGAATAAACATGGCAAAAAAAAGTTTCGCCTCCGGCCTATGAATTAAAGAAAACCTACAAAAAATAATCTTTCTGTGTGCGAGTTGTTTGGTAGATGTTCTTGTAGCTTATAAAATGCAATTAGTTCTTTCTTTGTGTGTAGGTGGAGGGGGGGGGAGAGAGCGGGGGATTGGGAGAGGAGGAAGTAGGGGTGAAAGAGAAAGAGTGCTAACTGTCTGGGAGGAAGACAGAGCTTTAACCACAGATTTTCAACTACTCCACTAGGGGTTTCCAACTGAAGAAGATGCTGTACGTCCTCGAATAATCTTAACCCCCCCCCCCCCCCCCAGCCTCCTCCCCCCCCCCCCAGCCGTTCCGTTACCTAGATCCAACGGCCATTGTGTCCTGTGGAGTTTTGCCAAAACGTTAGCCGCTCTGTTACATAACATCTCCAAACCAGGTTTCAGGGAATTGACGATGAGATTGGGTAGTGTTTGAACAGGCTTACTGGTCTGTTGCATCTTTTCCGTTCAGAGGAAAAGCCTCTGAGTTCGTACCTACACAATGAAATGGCGTCTGCGGGCGAGATTAAAACTGAGCCAAGAACTAATGAAATGTCTCATTGAAAAATTAGTATATTTGCTTATTATATATAATACATGTATGTATGTATGTATGTATGTATGTATGTATGTATGTATGTATGTATGTATGTATGTATGTAATAATAATAATAATAATAATTTATTTTATAAAGCGCAATTCCAAACTAAAAGTCTGCTCAAAGCGCTCACACGCATACTCTCACACAAGCTCTCGCACAATAAGAGACTGTACAACACACTAAAACATGGTGTATATAAAAAAAGACCATATACATCTGACACCACATGCCTACAAACAAACACACACAGAATTATTATAAGCAGCTAAAAACAATAAGATAAAATTCGTAAAAATACGCATGTCCAATAAAATTAAACAAAAGTATTTAAAAAAAAACCACTACATATATACATATATTTTACATATAAAAGATGTAAGAAACATTAACACACAACCAAGCATGGCTTTACGCAATCAAATACAATATAGAATAAATACAATAAAATACATTGACAGAACCTAATCCTGGTCCTCTGACTGAATGAGCCAGTTTAAAAAAAAAGTGTAATTTTATGGAATAAAATAGTTGACTTTGCCAAATTTCAAAAACCCATTACGTGAAGATAGCAACAATGTAAAAATGTAGGACCCTGGGTCCAGTGACTGATAGACCAGGGCTAAACTAAGAAGCAGCACGCACCCCCTCTCTTATCAAATTCGGGGGTAGGGGAGGAGGTGGGGGGTGGGGAGGTGCGGGACCATCCAAAACTGGGAAATGTGAGCATGCACACAAGGGAAATTCCTCCACGTGGGAGGTTAAAACGAATAAATAGAACTAAAAGGGGTTCCTCACCCTAGGTAAAAAGCGCTTTTAAATAAAATGCTGAAACTAGGATGGGAGCAGGCAACCAGGGGGAAGGGGGATGCGCATACTACCTTTTAACACTAAATTCTACTTCTTCTTTTTTTTTAAATTACTAATCCTTCTTCTGACATCAACACCACCGCCACCGCCGCCACCACCATTACGACAGCGAACGACAACCATCACAAGTATCCACCACCACCACGGCAACTACTACCACCTCATGTATGTATGTATGTAACCCCCGTTGGGGTGCCGGGGGTTTCAGTATAAAGAGTATCCCCACTTTCTGGAAATTTAGTGCTTTAAATTCCCACTGTCGCTGTCTTTCTCATTTACTCTTTCTCATTCCTGCTCTGTTCTATCAATCTGCTATACTATCGTCTTCTTCGCTAGACCAGTCTCCTACCTTTTTTCTTGAAAACTATTCCGGGACAAGACTTCTTGTTTTTGTATGAGGTCTGTTGGATCAGCTTGGGAATATTGGACGCTTTCTGCCAGGTGGTCACTAGGGCTTCCTATGATGTTATTATTTAGCAATGTAGGCATTTTATATGTATGTGTTTTGTTGATAATTTATAATGATGTTTGTATTCTATTTTGTTTTTGTAAACTGGGGTTCGATAAGTTGGGGTGAAGCCTCAGCCATCTCCTGCGTGGGATGTCTTTATTGTAAAGTGACTGGCTGGTGGAGAGCTTTCGGTTTTACCAATAGGGTTGTTTCAGCAGATCTTTTATGCGGATCGGGGGTTGTCCGGTCCTGATTTGGCTCGGAAGAGTCCGCTGGACCTAAAGCAATAATAATGTAATGTAATGTAATGTATGTGTGTATGTATGTATGTGTGTGTGCATATGTGTGTTTGTGTGTGTGCATGTGTGTATTTGTTTGTGTGTGTGTGTTTGTGTTTATTCTATTGTTGTTGCGAAAATTGACTCTAAACTTCGTTTCCGACCAGGGAAACGGTCGTCTGCTACAGGGAGGGACTGGGCGGCTTATGTATATATACAGGCAATAGAAGCCGGATCTACAATATAAGAGGTTTTCCTGCGGCTTTTTCTATGCGACTTGGTTCTCTCCGCCTGTACATATTGTATCGTTTGACGCGTATTGAGTACACAGTATGAAACTCGCGACGTGCTGTTGTAAAGGGAACGGAATTTCGTTTTAAGCTACGTACAAGCTTATTTGAAAGTTTTCATCTTAATAATGTGGGTTTATGAACTCTTCTATAAACTTCTATTTAAAAAAAAGGGGGGGGGGAAGGGTGTCGGATAGCGCAGTGGTTGGAGCACTCGCTACTGTGTCGCAAGTTAAGCATCGTCCAATGCGGTTAGCACTTGGATGGGTGACCGCAAAACGTGAAGCGACAAATAACAACGCCCCCAGTTGACTCAACTGTGACTGAGTACCTACTCTCTTAAGGGTGGGGAAGGTAAAGCAGCGAGGGAGAGAGATGGGCATCACTCTCATTACGCTGGCCCAAGATAAGTGTGATCTCCAACATCACGCTCCCCTACGGCCCCAGGGCTATGGGACTACCTTTACCTTTTTACCTCTATAATGAGAATATCTAGAGTAGACGTTTGAAAAAAAAACACTCTGTCTCTGTCTCATTAGCTGCACAGTACACACGTACCCACGCACATCGATCAGACACAGACATTTGAGAAACCATATACCTACACACATTTGCAAGAAAAAGAAGAAGAAGAAGAAGAAGAAGAAGAAGAAGAAGAAGAAGAAGAAGAAGAAGAAGAAGAAGAAGAAGATGATGATGATGATGATGATGATGATGATCATGATGATGATGGTGGTGGTGGTGATGGTCGTGGCGATGATAATGATGATGATGATTATGATGATGAAGATGATGATGATGAAGATGATGAAGATGATGGTGATGATAAGGGTGATGATGATGATGATGATGATGATGATGATGATGATGATGATGATGATGATGATGATGATGATGATGGTGATGATGATGTTTAACAACAACATCAAATACTACTACAATGACAAGAAGAAGAAGAAGAAGACGAAGAAGAAGAAGAAGAAGAAGAAGAAGAAGAAGAAGAAGAAGAAGAAGAAGAAGAAGAAGAAGAAGAAGAAGAAGAAGAAGAAGAAGAAGAAGAAGAAGAAGAAGAAGAAGAAATTGATGGTGTTTTTAATGAGGAGGAAGAAGAAGAAGAAGAAGAAGAAGAAGAAGAAGAAGAAGAAGAACAACAACAACAACAACAACAACAACAACAACAACAACAACAACAACAACAACAACAACTAGAAGACTAAGTATAAGAACAACAATTACAAAGACAACAACGAAAAGAAGAAGAAGAACGAAGTGGTAGAGGAAGAAGAGGATTAAGAAGAAGAACAATCAACAAGAACTAGACAACAGGGGGAAAATACCACACACACACACACACACACACACACACACACACACACACACACACACCCACACACACACACACACACACACATGTGTATAAGCCGATTAATTGGGAATTTTACCAAAAAAGGGTACACTTGGGGAATGGTCTATTTCTCAGTGATATTTACAAATCAAATGTATTTCAAAAACGTTAGGTAGATTTATGAATGACGTACAGGATCGATGGGAAATCTGCCCTGCAAACTTGACTTTGTTCGTAGGTCATTTTACTTACGCATGTGTATATCTGCACACACTTTTCTACCCCATTTTTCAATAAATGGGGAAGACACGATCTCTCGATATTTGGGTTAGTGCTATACTGTTTTCGAGCGGAAAATATGGTTTACAAAAAAAGGGGAAGATTTTTGCTTCCCCATTTTTTTCAACTACCACATTTGTTACCAGGTTTATAGGAACACAATCCCCAGTTGTGCTTTTATACACGCACGTACACACACAAACACACACAAACACACATTAAAAGAAGGAGATTGAAAATGAGAAAGAAGATGAAGAGATTGAACAACATCAGGCACGTCAGGAAACGGAGACTTGGCGTTAAGAAAAGTACCACTGAAAATAACACGGTCTTGGCGGCGACTTCTTTCCCCCGTTGGCCGTTCTCTCCAATTTCGCGATCAAGATCTAAACCTTTGGAACAAACAGCAGCGCCACTGCAAGCAACGTGAAGAGGGCTAATATAGAGACGATGTGCCTTTTTGGCAAAGGGGCACCTAAACACAGGAAAGCGAAATAATGGAGCCAATGGGTTTGGGATTACGTGGCGTCATTTGTTTTCATTCCACATGACAGCCTTGTCGCTAACAGTAAGCGATTGTGGTTTAACGAAACACTAGTTATATGAAATGTTAATGTTGTTTAATATAACAAAAGGATTGATTGCTCCGAGCACTAATGTAAAAGGAATCAATCATGTCAAAAGAAAGGATACAGATGAGCACTTCCATGTTTGCAGTAACAGTTCATGTTGCAGTCAGGATCTTCAGTACTTGTTACAAACTAATTTTCTCTTGCCGTATAACATGAATTGTGTGACTTCTCATAGATTTAGATAAAGAGATTATGTGCGCGTAATACAATGACTTGAAAATCTGGCTAGAAGACACTTTGGGCAACTCACGGTTAAGCTACATAAAGAGAATCTTGCCAAACTGAAGTCCTGTTGGGGATCTCTGAAGGGAGGATATTTTAACAGAACAAAAAATTGTAGTTCTAACAGACCAAGTGGATTTATTGTTGGTTTAACTTACAAGCCAAGAGTGGATGGCTTTGTTTGCATATAGCTTGTCAAGCTTATACACTTTGGGCTAGTGGACTGTTTGATTTATCATAGTTTGTGTATTGGATAGGGCGGTGCGCTTCCCGACAATACCATTTGCCAACAAAGAGATTGTTGGATGCATTCAAATGCATGGAAAAGGGCTAAAATATTTTTCACCGCTTGCTACCTCCCTCCCCCCCCCCTTTTTTTTAATTTTCCCTCTCCTCTCCCTACCTCCCTCTGCTCTTCTCTCGTTTATCAACGAACTCTATCCCTCCCCCCACTCTCTCTGGTGATATGTGTGTTTGTTTATGTATGTATGTGTGTGCGTGTGTGAGTGTGGTGTGTGCTATTGCCTGTTCCTGAATGATTCAAAATGAATGAGTGTGTGCGTGCGTGCGTGTGCGTGCGTGCCTGCATGTGTGTGTTCTTTTATGATAGAATGTATGTATGCGTGTTCGGGCATTCCAGAAAAAGAAATAGGCTTTTGTGTATTCATTGTATCACGAAAGAGCGCGCGCACGAACGCCTGTATGTGTGTGTATGAGTATATGTTTGTGTGTTTGCTTGTGTGCGTGTTTGTGAGAGAGCGCATGTGTGTGCGTATGTATGAGTGCGCACGTGCGAATGTTTGTGTACGTGTATGTATGCGCGTATATGCGTGCAATTGGCTTCTTTCAGACTCAACATAAAGCAAAGTGCAGCGTATCATCTACTAGTTCTTAATATAATCACATTTAATCTCTAAATAGTACAAGAGTGTCGGGTATCTTTTATTTTTTAAAGCCTTTTTATTTTGTTATACAAATATTTTCTTTAATTTTTTATTTAAAATTTTTTTTAAGTTTCTTTGGCTGACCTATTATGACCGCCACAATGGCTGACCTTGGCAGCTTATTCGGGCTAGCCATTCGACCTTTGCATAGGGCTTGCCATGGACATGAAAGATCCTAGATTTCTCTGAAGACAGGTGACACAAGCTATTTAGTGGTCCACTTTAAAGCTGGTGCCCAACCCCATCCTTCCCTACCCTACTCTCGTCCTCCTCTTCTCTCTCTCTCTGTCTCTCTCTCACTCTCTCTTTCTCTCTCTCTCTCTCTCTCTCTCTCTCTCTCTCTCTCTCTCTCTCTCTCTCTCTCTCTCTCGCTCTCTATCTCTGTGTCCACTCCTCGTCTGTCTGTCTCTCACCTCATCTTCCTCCCTAAAACCCTTTGTCTGTCTGAGAATATTGTTTTTTGTATTTCACGATACAGAAAATTCATCCATTTAGCAAAAAAAAAAGCTATGGGGCCTTTATCTCTGCCTCTATGTGTCTCTCGGTCTCTGTCTGTCTGTCTCTTTCTTTCTCTCCCTCTCTCTCTCTCTCTCTCTCTCTCTCTCTCTCTCTCTCTCTCTCTCTTTCTCTCCTCTCTTGACCTTTTCCTCCTCTCCTGCCTTCTTCGTCGGTCAAAATGGAATTTTTTGCATTTGACCCTAAACCTTTGTTTGATGCTGACGGAAACTCCATGTAGTTCACAGAAGAAGAAGAAGAAGAAGAAGAAGAAGAAGAAGAAGAAGAAGAAGAAGAAGAAGAAGAAGAAGAAGAAGAAGAAGAAGAAGAAGGTCATCAGCAGACTCAAACTGCGACACAAAACAACAACAACAGCAAAAGCAACAACAATAACACACTAGAATCTGATGTCAATCAAGGTTTTTTCAGCATAAAAAAAGTTAACAGCAGCGAACTGTCTGTATAGTGATGGTGGCCATCCGGCTGAACCGTTCTAACATAGCGTATAGCGCGCTCACCTACTCATAGTTGCACAAGGCTCATTACATTACATTACATGAGTATTGCTTTAGGTCCAGCGGACTCTTCCGAGCCAAATCAGGACCGGACAACCCCTGATCCGCATAAAAGATCTGCCGAAACAACCCTAGTGGTAAAACTGAAAGCTCTCCACCAGCCAGTCACTTTACAATACAGACATCCCACGCAGGGGACGCTGAGGCTGTACTCTAATTTATCGAACCCCTGTTTACAAAAACAAAATATAATACAAACATCATTATAAATTATCAACAAAACGCATACATATAAAATGCCTACATTGCTAAATAATAACATCATAGGAAGCCCTAGTGACCACCTGGCAGAAAGCGTCCAGTACTCCCAAGCGGCTCCAACAGACCTCATACACAAATAAGGAGTCTTGTCCCGGAAGAGTTTTCAAGAAAAAAGGCAGGTGACTGGTCTAGCGAAGAAGAAGATAGTATAGCAGATTGATAGAACAGAGCAGGAATGAGAAAGAACAAATAAGAAAGACAGCGGCAGTGGGAATTTAAAGCACTAAATTTCCAGAAAGTGGGGATACTATTTATAATGAAACCCCCGGGACCCCAACGGGGGTTGCACAAGTCTCAGGCCAAAGAATTCCCCCCACACAACAAACCTATAGCAGACTACATGCAGCTTATGTTTTACATGTATAATTAATATAATGTACATGTCTGCAGTTGGTAAATTTTTGTAGAACTGTTACATATTTTTTATGATGATAGCTCAACTTCAAATTGTGTAGATTTGATTATGTGTTTGCGTGTCCATGCGTGGGAATGACTGAGCGGTCTGGTTGGTTGGTTGTTTTATTTACGTCTTTTCCACCAAAGATGATAAGACGGGGAAAAAAAAAAAAGACATTTAAAAAAAAAGTCAGCTGTATGCGAACAGACGTTAACAACAAATTATTGAATTATTGAAGACAGCTTACATCATGAGCTTTGCAGTTAGAAGAAAAAAAGAAAAGAAAAGAAAACCAGTTAGTCAAATAGTAGATTAGGCATGGCAATAGTTTTTTTTTAAATTTATTTATTCGTTTTATATAGATTTGTTTCACCTCAAGGCGCTCGTTTAATCAATGTTTAAATGCTGACATCGAAATAACTCCAGCCTGCATTCCTCCCACTGTTTGACGTAGGTCGTGAACGATCGATGCTTACTCATTACCCAGGTTCGTCGATCCCATCTGACTAAAAAGTATTTTTACAAAAAAATTCAAACTTCCACTGCATTTGCTCGAAAATATTTCAGTTCATCTCATACTTTTGGTCTGTACAATTTTAACAGCAGCGTATAAAAGATACCGGAATTATCAAATCAGAAGATGATGACCTTAAAAACAATTGTGTACTTTCCTGTTATGGTTGACACTGTTGGTATTATTATGGTAAGTACAAATTGTTATGATTTTTTATATTTTATTTTTTAATTTTCTTTTTAGTTTTTAATTGTCTAATATTACTTTGTAGTGAACAGACAAACAAATGTGACTTGATTTGAATTGAATTCAATTGACTTAAAAGATATTGATCGGCGCGTGCTGGATAAAAAAAAAAAACAATGACTCTCAGGGTTGTTTGTCTGATGCGGAGACTTTTCAGTTATGCAGAAATACACAAAGCCGTTTTTCAACAAGCTGTTTTGTTAAGGGATTATATTTTGGGCAGAGAACCACTGCATCGTGACCTTCTGACGTTCATGAACAGACGAGGAAAAGATAGGAGAATTAGAAAGATGAAAGAGAAGAAAAAGCAAAAGTAAAAAAATGATTGAAATATATTTTTTTTTCAAATAATGCAATGCGACCAAAATATTCCGAATATTTCAAACAACACAGATGGAGCGTCGTGACGACGTCATAACGGATGAGGAGAAGCAAAGAGAAAAGAGAGACGGAGAAAGAGTTATTCAAATTTGAAAACAAAAGAAAGCAGACGCAAGGAAACCCAGTTTTTCGGCTTCCGTCAAGGATTGCATATCTGAAATATGAGAGAGAGAGAGAGAGAGAGAGAGAGAGAGAGAGAGAGAGAGAGAGAGAGAGAGAGAGAGAGAGAGAGAGAGAGAGAGAGAGAGAGAGAGGACCCCAATCCCCGTCGATTATTTATTCTTCTTCGTTGTGGGGTGTCGGATAGCGCAGTGGTTGGAGCACTCGCTACTGTGTCGCAAGTTAAGCACCGTCCAGTGCGGCTAGCACTTGGATGGGTGACCGCAAAACGTGAAACGACAAATAACAACGCCCCCAGTTGATTCAACTGTGACTGAGTACCTACTCTCTTAATGGTGGGGAAGGTAAAACAGCGAGGGAAAGAGATGGGCCTCACCCTCAGTACGCTAGCCCAAGATAAGTGTGATCTCCAACATCACGCTCCCCTACGGCCACAAGGCTATGGGACTACCTTTACCTTTACCTACCTATTTGATAGCTGCTTTAGCTGCACAAGAGGTGCAGTTTTTGTTGTTATTATTTTTTTGTTTTGTTAAGAGAAAAACAATTTGAAAATGTGGCTTAGTTTGGTCAGAAATTTAAATTTCTAAAGTAATTATTTTGAATATTCCAATAGTAATAACATGCCGGAATATTGTGCTGTTGTTATTGGGTTTTTTTTTCTACAAAAAATATGATATGACTTGCGCCTCAAAATTGTACACATTTCTCTAAATTTTAATCCGGCATCTGATCCAGACTCCTAACACCAAAAAAAAGCTGTTAAAAGCAGCAGGGCTAAAGGGAGATTACCACAAGATCTGCCTTCCCCCTTCCCATGTTGCATCGGGGCTCGTTTTGTTAGCCAATGGCATACACATAAACATCGCAGTCCTTCGTTTGTTCACGTGGACAGCCAGCGTGCTCCGAACCACTGCCACGGTGGGAATGATGATATTCTTTGCACTGTGACCTATTGTTGGGTTTATGACGCCACAATATTTGCCGTGTGACGTTAGAATATCCAGCTGCAGTGGATGGAGAGACACTTGTTGCCGGTTCGTGTCAATGTTGACGGTCAATTCGCCTGTTGATGATCAAGTTCACGGTTACAAGTTTGTCACTTCTCCGTTTAGAGATTAATAGATGGGGCAGCTGGCCAGACAGATACAGGACGGTGGAAAGAAAAGAGGAGCGGGGTGGGTGTGAGAGTATAAGAGGGGACGAGGGGTTTATGGTAAGAGAGAGAGAGAGAGAGAGAGAGAGAGAGAGAGAGAGAGAGAGAGAGAGAGAGAGAGAGAGAGAGAGAGAAAGAGAGAGAGAGAGAAAGAGAGAGAGAAAGAGAGGGAGAGAGAGAGAGAGAGAGAGATAGAGAGAGAGAGAGAGAGAGAGAGAGAGAGAGAGATGCACAATTTAATAGTCGTATTTTATCTTTCACCTCCGCTCACCCTTCACCTCGAACCAATGCAAAATACAGCGGGAGATGGACCGATAGATAGATTTTCTCTCTCTCTCTCTCTCTCTCTCTCTCTCTCTCTCTCTCTCTCTCTCTCTCTCTCTCTCTCTCTCTCTCTCTCTCTCTCTCTGATAGATAATTGTTTGAGTAGTAGTCTACACCGAAAAAAAAAATAATATAGAAGTACAAAACCCAACAAATACAAACAAAAAAAACCAAAACAAATGAATAAATAAATACAGAAGTAAATAAATAAATAAATAAATAAATAAATAAATAAATAAATAAAATAATTAATTATTAAAGAAATAAATAAACTTCTTTATTAATTTAATAAATGCATTTCCGAATAATAACACACTACAGAATAATAACCTAAATCTAAAATGCAGGAACATATCCATACAACTATTCTCGAGTATAATTTAGCGCCATTGTGTACCTTAAGTAGCGCATCCAGTGTTCAGAACTCTCAAAGACTATACAGTTGACCATCATAGATCAACCTATTTATCAATGTCGAGGGTTTAAATGTACATGTACAGAGATTTGCACATCCTCAACATTGCACTTTCCTGAGTTTCGTTTCTTCATGGCGGTCACACTCCACACCATTGGACCGCCAATGGTCGACTTTTTTTTTAATTTGGAGAAGAGAAAATCCTTTAAAAGTTTGGCCATTAAATGGACCTATTTTGAGCACATCTTTTTAACATTCACAGTGAGGGTTGCCCTACTAGAAAACTTTCCAACCTATAGTTGTTTTTGAAATCAATTAATTCAATAGGTTTTGGGTCTAGTAACAGCAACCGCTAGCCACCCCTCTTGGGCTAACAATTGCATCTACCACAGCCGGTAAGCCGCAGACAGAAGCCATGTGGCTCGGGAAGGTTTTTCGTTTTAGGTTTGATACAATAGACCCTACACTACCCCAGTCACCAAAGACGCACTCTTCAAGCCGCGTGGGTCATTCATAAAGAAGGTCAAAGATCACAAGGCTATGGTATTTTGGTGTACCGTACAGTACAATACAATACAATACAGTACAGTACAATACAATACAATACAATACAATACGAAATATCTTTATTACCGCAACAGGAATTACCGTTAAACAGGGGGAAATCACTCCCTCGTCAGACCCGAAATTGAAAATTCTAACTTCAGCAGTTGGTCTGGACAACAGAAAGCACCACTTGTTCATTGTTTTAATGGAATAACTGCGAATTTGAGGATAAAACCCCTTTGCGACAACAATAACAAAAAACAAACCAAAAGACATTCTTCGAATCGGGGCCATTTTAGTTGCCAGCCCTACTGTATGAGATATCAATAAGAGTGAACCGACATGACTGCATCTAAGACGACCAATTGAGGGACATTTGGCGGGAGATTATCCATCTCAAAGTTTTGCCCTTAGCAAGAAATGCAAGCAACAAACACCTGTGTTAAAGAGCTGCCACATTTTTCGATGTTTTAAACTCTTGTTGAAGTCAAACCAGGAACTGATACCAACAGACATGTAAGTTATTAAATTCTGTTTAAAGTATTTAAAAAAACGAACAGACATTTGCGTGTAGCTAATATAATCGTGCACGATGACGAATTTACTATATTAAAAGCAACAGCCAAAAATACAGCAAATTTGAATAAAGACAACGAAATAATATAAATAAATACATAAAATAAATACATCAACACTCAAATTAATTAAATTATTAATTAATTAATTATCAAGTTAAAAATTTCATAAAGCTTGCTCTCCTACGCGAAGGATAAAAGCAGCTTAAATGGAGAGAAAAAATACAACACGGTATAAAAATGTAGTACCTTCTTTCAGCTGTAAACACAATTCAAAGTATAAGCCTACTTACCTTTAGGGAGGTTGAGCTGGGTCGGTCTGGCAGGCCATTCCCAGGGTGCTGGAGTCGACATCCCGTAAGATCGTCCCTCATGCTCCCTCCTTGTCACCAGATTCGTCGTTGTCATCGTCATTGCCATCGTAGGCACTCTCGCTGTCTGGTTCAAGTCTACAGCCGCTGTTGGATGGGATTTCGTAGTGAGAAACGGTTGTTGGCTAGTGTATTGATGTTGTGGGATAATAGGATTGGTCGGTCTTGGTCTTGGTCCTGGTCCTGCTCGAGTCTGCAATGATAATGTGGTTGCAGTTGTTGTGGGGACTGGACTGCGCCTATCGGGCTGAGGGTAGGTGATAAGATGGGGTGCCGATGTCGGTCGTGGCTGAGGAGGTTGCAGTGGTGGCTCTCCTGCTTTTATTGTTGGCGGCATTCTTGGTGGCTGAGGTTGAGGTCTTTCTGTTATGACGGGTGGCATTTCTGGACGCTGAGTTGTACGCCAGAACCACACTGGAGCATCAGACGTGAACGGCCACAGGGGAAAAGAGGGGAAAGTTTTAATCATGGGTGGTGGAGTTGTGGTTGGCCTCAAGTGTGGTGGCTGAGGCCATGTGATGACTGAATTTGATGGCGGAGAAGCTTCTGTAGGAATGTTCTGATGTCTCGGTGGTGCTGCTGTCACGTAGGTTGGTTCTGGGTTGTTGGTAGAGAACGGAACCCATGGAGACTTAGATCGTGGCGGGAGGGTTCTGATCACAGTTTGCTCGTCGTGTTGAGTTGATCTAGGTTGCCAGCGAGGAGTACTCCAGTACCATTGCGTGCTTTGAGACCAAGGTGCTTGGCGAGACCACGATGTTCTGGAATCTGTTGCTTTCACTCGCCATTGAGGAGGTCGTGTTTCTGGCCACGTCGGCATAGGTCGAACCCAATACGTCGGCTTGGTTCTCGGAAAAGTTTCTCTCGGTGAAGGTCTTGTAGGCAACGTCATCCATGTCTGTCCTTGTTCCGGAGGAACCTGTTTGTCTTGGGGGGCATTTTGTGTCGGTACCACTCTATATCTTGGCGGTTCTCTCCATGGTGTTGTGGATGGAACGGAAGCAGTATAGATCCATCTTGCTGTTGTGCCTGTATGATGTTCAGGATGCGATTTAACCGGCTTTTTCATTGGTTTAATTCCATCTTCTTGCTTTTTTTCTTTACCAGGTCTTGTCAAAGGTGTGGTCTTTCTGTACTGCTTGTAATGGTCTTCAAGATCATGCCTGTCCTTGCTTCCCAGTAAATACGTATGGTACATACTCTTAGGATGAGATTTGAACGGGCTTTTGGCTGTGGGGTTCTCGTATTTCCTCTCTTCTTTTTGCTTTTCATCTACAAGATTACTTTTAGGTGAATGTTTGGGTCCTTGGTCGCTCTGCTTACTTGGCGTATCCTGGCTAGATTTAAGGTATTTAGGCTGTTCCTCTGACGCTTCGGGTGTTTCCGAGGGTCCTTGGTCGTTTTGTTTAGGTGGAGCACCTTCTAGAGGTATTTGTACCTTTGCTGATGTATCAGTAGATTTAGGACTGATGCTAGTGTCTTCACTTTTATGAAGAACTGGTGTGGGCTTGACCCTTTGAGTCGTTTTCTGCGACTTCTGCCTTTCAATAGTTGTTTGAGTATGATGTTGAAGAATACTTGTCCTCAGTTGGTCTGGAGAAATCGGTGAAGGTTTGAACCTGTGGGTCGTTTTTCTATCTTCGAAGTTCCGTGTAGTCTTTTTTTCATCAAAATCCGTTGTGGTGTCATCTTTCTTGGTCTCGGGTCTCATTTTTGTGCTTGTTGATGTTAGTGTAGGAGTAAGATATGTTGGGACGATTTTATCTTTCTGTGTTTCATGAGAAATATTCTGTGATTCTGATAATTTTGTATCTTGGGGTCTCACGGGCACAAGACTAAGGGGTTTTATTTCATAATTTTCAGGTTCAACCTTTCGACTAGTCGTAGGCAATACTGAAGAAGAAGGAGAAGAAGAGATTGTAGAGGAAGTAGTGTGCTGATTTTTCTGTTCATTAGAAATATTGTCTTGATTCGTTTTTTTCTCTTTAAGACCATCGCCGCTATGCTTTAATGTCGTTTGGTGGTCTTTTCTCTGTGTCTTTTGCGGACTATCATCGTCATATTTCTGAGTTGGTTCTGCCAAATCTCTGTCGCCCGGTTTTAGCAGTTCATTTTCGCTACTGTCCGCACCTATCCTCTTTAGCTTATCTCTCGTAACGTTGTCTTCAACTTTATTTTCAGTTTGGTTCAACTTGCAATCGTTCCATCTAGAATCTTCGGGCACGCAGTTCTTTGCGTTGACGCTCCACACTTGCCACATAGGGCACGATGGCATGGATAGAGGTTGCCCGTAGTGGCAGATGTAGTATTTGGCACAGTCTGAAGGGTGTCGGACCCACTGGATGGCCGAACGATCTGTGCACGGCCACTCCGTACGCTTGACCATAACGTCTGCTGCTTTAACACTGTCCGTGAATGGTTTTCCGAAACACATTACTATTATGGCTACAATGAGAGAACCAGCGCCATGAACCTGAGTTGAAGAATGCATCCTGGAGCTTTTGTCTATATACTTGTTTCTCCACTAGATGATAAAAGATGAAGAATATCCAACAACCTCCTGGAGGGGTTGCATATATATAGCGTACAATGTCTGTTAGATGCTGAAACGGCGAATTTAAAATGCTCTCTTTGATTCTTTTGTCGTTTTGAACAGTTTATAAATGTTCTTAACAAAATATGTTGCTGTTTTCAAGATAGTGCAAATGTCTTTTTCACAATCAATACCTGTAGTATACACAATTAAGAGTGTGTTGAATTTGCTTCTGGTTCTTTTTTTTTACTGTTGGTTCGTCATGCGTTCTCAGTTCATTTGGAGTTTTTTCTCACTCAAAATATCACTCACAATAAAAAGTCACTTTACTTATAACTACTAAGCTTTAAAACTTGTAAATCTATTGATATTATTTGTAACTTGTAATTGTATTGATATTATTTCTCGTTTTCCCCACCTCTTCCGCGTGCTTTGAAAAGAATAGTTAAGACGATAACATTCATGCTCGGTGACTTATTAGTTGTAGATCAGTAACGCTTGTCCAAATAGTGTCCTTATAAACTAAAACCGTTCTCGAGGGAAGCTGCTAGTAACAGAACAAGTGTTCCACAATCTATACAGTTCACAGACTTACTTCCGATTATGTTGAATCCACCATGAATTGAAATAGTTTATTCATTGTTGAGTAGGTTACTGACGTCCTGTTCCGAGATGATTTACAGCACTGAATTTTGTCACCAACCACACTTTACAAGAAATTGAAAATACTCAATCAGAAGTGTTCCGTTGAAGATACAACTGAAGCTAACAGAAGTCTGAATGGTGATGACAGGGCATCATTTTGACCTCAACCAATGTTTCCCAACATCATAATTCACGAAAATCGAAAAGTGTCTGGAACTGAAAGACAAGTCTAGTCAGCCGGATTTTTCTCTGCCAATGAGAATCATTCGTTTAACTAATAACTTAATTATGCTTAAGCTGATATGTACCGTTAATTGTGAGATCCAAAGGATGAACTGTCACCGCTAATAAATTTATTCAGCAAACTCGTCCAAATGCTAGGAGCCGCTAAACACAAGCAAACGTTTCTTTTTTGTGTGTGCAAGGCTCAATTCTCCTGAATTTAAGAAGTTTGGTTAGCCAATCATATTATTCCTTGGAAATTATCATTGGATTTCTGAATTCAATTCTAAGCCACATCATAGTAGAAAGTAA
>CM072511.1:152279424-152311924 GCA_036898135.1 Oncomelania hupensis | reverse complement strand
GTGTGTGTGTGTTTGTGTTTAATCTGATGGCTGCTTTGGTTTTGAATGACTTTTTCCTCCCCTACATGAGCAATGAGCACATATACCGACATATAGGATCGCACTATATAATATACTCTCATCATCATCGTCATCACCGTCATCATCGTCATCATCATCATCATCATCGTTCAAGAATAAACCCCACCTAGCTTTGTGCACCAATCGAGCAAAATTTAATCCCTACAAACCCCGAGAGGCCTAAAAAGGTACATTATTATCGATGACCTTGTTATCAGTTGCCATTAAAAAAAAAAGAACCCACACATTAATAATGAATTTATCCAAACATTTGCATATCCATCAATTTTGTGCTCCTCCCATGTTGTTAACCTTTCTTCCTCCTTTTTCTTTCCTCCTCCACCCACTTCCCCCCTCCTCCAATTCCAAAATAAAACTTCACCTCCATTCTGTCGGAATGCACAATCCTCTGTGTTTGCTGTGGAGATTACCTAAAATACACACAAGTAACATATTCATAAAGGATTGGAGATATATAAAACCAACACCGACCAAAGCAAGAATGTGAGGGAAGGCACACACCAGATTTCAAAGATCCAAGATAACCTTGATGTTGTCTCAAGGTCAGTCCGATCGATGATGAGATGATGTGCAAGATGTCCAACAAGGATTCAAGATTTTCTGGACACAAAACTTTGGACTAGACTTGAACCCCTTTTCCTTGCCCTTCCCCAATTCTTCCCTTCCAAATAACCCAACATGAAGATATAGCAACCGCAATTTCTGGTCCATCTAGATACGTAGCCTTAGTTTCGTAAAAAATTTGGCGGATCATTTCAGAGCAGGATTCGAAACTTTCGCTGTTGTTCGAAAGACACAAAAGGCGCCCATGTTCGTGTCCCGTTCCCAATGACGTCATCATGTTCGATCGTCATTCTTGCAGTAAGCCGGAGTCTGAAGGAACACAGGTCTAGCCCAGAGCGAGGGTAGGGGGAGGTGGAATTGACTGGGGTAGGGAAGGGGAAGACAAGAGCTGTTAAGCCTTCCTGGAAAATAAAGTAGACAATATTATTATCTCCAGACACAAGATAATATCATCTTTGAATTTCGCTGCCACAAAGAGACATTATGCGTAATTATGTGATATTTGCTTCAAAATTGATGTTATTTTATATGACCCTTGTAGGCAAGATTCTTAGGTTAACTGTCTATGTGCAACGTTGTTTTAATTGTATATTTACTGGGAAGACCTTAGGTTTAGTTAGTTCAATGGTTTGTCCGCTCCTCGTCTGACTGACTGCTGAATTTAAATAGGCTACTTTGTTTAGCAGTTCTCAACTGCCAGGTTTGGCGGAATACCTGTAACCCAATTCACACTTGTATAGCACACACTTCTACGTCGAGAGACATGATCAGGGCGCAGGGAGATTCGGTGTTTCTTTTTAATAAGGAACCCCATATAGCTGAGATTCTCAGTGACTGGAGACTACTGACTGCTAATCTAAGTTTTACATGGAAGGGGAGTTTCGGGCGGCGTGAGTTAGATCCTTTATCGGCCAGCGCCTTGAGCAGCTCTTTGAGCTGGAAAAGCGCTATATAAGAGCAAATTAATTAATTGATTAATTAGAACAGAAATGCGATTAGTTATCAAAAATTGGCGTCGAAAGAATTTCGAATGAGATGGAATGGAGTGCGTCAAAACAATCAGCTCTAGCAGTGCTTTTGAAAGGAGCTGCGTAAATTGTATACTATAGAGAACGCTATAACTATTTGTAGAAGCGAGGTTTGCCTCAAATGCATTAGGGCCGCTCATCGTCGCTCCTCGACGCACAATCGTTGATTCATGAATTGCAACTCTTTTGAGTGAGTAGAAAGACAAAAAAGGAACTATATCACTCAGTATTGCCGGTGAAGGTTTCCCGTTACCGTTGAGGAGTGGTTTATTCGTCAGTTTTTATATTTGGACACTTTATTGTCCCTTTATCCGGAAATACTTTAAAATGGTCGGGTGGGGGTGGAAGGGAGTGGATAAGAACGAGCCAGAGGTCGGTCTCCGTCGGTTCGTTGTAAGCCATATCTCAAGAACAACTGAACAGATTTTGACCAAACATCATAGAAACATATTATTTAGTCAGTGGACTGGTTTAACGCAAAGGTCAAGGTCGTCGGAAGTCTATTGGTTGCTTAACACGTTTTGCTCAATATTTCCAAAAACGGCTGAAGTGATTTTGTTGAGGCTTGGTTTACAGGTACTTTATATCGTGGGTCATCCTTCATCCTTCATCCTTCATCATTGTCAGTTAGTCAGTCGGTCAGTCCATCTCTCCTTTTCTAAACATGTTTTGCGCTGTATCTAAAAACTGGCTTGGCCGATTTCGATAATTTGTTTTGCTTGCACATAGTTCCGATAATGGCTTATCATAACATATTTTCCTTTTCGCTTCTGTAGGACGAAACTGAAGCACAGCACCGCCAAGAAAGTTGACACGTTAGAAAATGCATATTTGTTCGGCTAAGTGTGTCAGTGTTTGGAAATACATTTGAATGGCTTGCCATCTTGGTTCTTTTTTTTTCTTCTATTTTCTTTCCTACATGCTCATCCAGTGTTCGGAAACGTACACTTTTCCTTTTGAGGGAGACTGCATGTGCAGAGTCGCTTACACACGGAATGACGAACGACCTTCGAAGTTGGAATGCAGATCGAAGAGCTGACGGATGTAGACGAATCTGCTGTAGTGTTGAGATGAAGGCGAGTTGTGTTCAGGCTTATTACCAAAGCTGTCCAGCTTCTCGCAAACGCCCGAAGAACTGCTCTTTGGTCAACATGCCCTTGAACAGAAAAGTCAACAACGAAAGGGAAAGAATGGAGGGTGAAGAATTCACGTTATATCTGATCCCAGCACAAGCTTCTAGTATTTATTTTGCTGCCTGGATGGCTTGGGACAATCGATCCAGCAAACAACGTATATACCTAATACTGGTAGCCTATGCATAAGGGTGAGGCAAGATCAACTTGAGGGCTAAAGCACCTGGGACTCCTAATCCGTTTTGAGCTGGGACAAACTGCTGTTGTTCTCTAGAACAATTGTTTAAAGGAAAGCTTCATGCAGACAATGTATATCAAGCATAGTAAAGGTCTACAGATTATTGTGCGTTGTATTCAGCTCCTGCTTCTCTCACGCTGAGCTTCAGCTTTTTTTTTCTTTGTAAATATATTGAGCAAAACATTTGTAGCAACAAAATAACCTCAGTGACCTTGACCTTTGTGGTAGAGCAAATATGATGGCGCGGGAAGCAGGCCTCTAACCTAGGTAACGTTCCTATGAAGTTTGGTCAAAATCCGTTTATTAGTTCTTGGGATATGGTGTTCAACGGACCGACCGACCTACCGACAATCATTTGGCTCGCTCCGATTCCCGACTATTTCAAAGTATTTCCAGGTAAGTCCGGACAAACAATGAGAAATTTGGGTTCTGTTACTCTTGAGATAAGGCAAAAAGTGTGTTTTAAACAAATAACCATAATTCGGAGCAACGTACTGACCGACAACCGGACTGCTTACTGAAGAATGGTCCATTATTTGAAGTACCTCTATACCAAAACAAAAAATAAATCGCTTCAGCCGTTTCGGCGATATTGAGCAAAAAGTGTTTAGCGACAAAATGAGTTCAGTAACCTTGACCTTTGCAATGGAGCAAATATGACAGCACGGGCGACAAGCCACTAACTTAGGTAATTTTCCTAAGTGTGATCAAATTCCTTTCAGCGGTTCTTGAAATATGGCTTCCAACGGACCGACAGACCGACAGACCAACAGACCAACAGACCAACAGACCAATAGTCCGACAGACCAACAGACCAATAGACCGACAGACCGACATTTGGCTCGTTTTGATTCCCGAACATTTCAAAGTAAGTGTGGAAATACCAAAATGTAGCTCTTCTGTCTCGAAGGCCCAGAATTTGGAGGTCTGTCATCGTCGTCTTTGATAGGTCGAAAGGAAAAGGCTCGCAGCAATTTGTTTGAAGAAAATTTTTTGTTTGTTTGTAGTAAAAAGGGATAATAACCGGGCGTCTTTGTAGCCTAACATCATTCGCTGAATTCCACAACTAATATGCAACAGACGATACAGCCTCTACATGAAAAGCGTGCTTGAAATTTGAAGGTCAAGGTTCATGGTCATTTCATGAGCGTGTCTAACATGGAAAAAAAGTCCAATATAAAATTGGCGACCTCCTCCACTATCTGGATTCAGTCTGCACCACAGGCGCCAGAATCTAAATGTGAGGGCGTCTCTCTCTGGAGAGCGCAAACTTCTCTGTATTTTTCACAGGCGCTTGTATCTGGGTGCTATAGCGTCCGCTATACAGTACACGTCCCTCTCAGTACTTCTATATCACGGTCTCAAACTCCTCCCAGCGAAAATTGCGGGTCATCGCATTTTCAAATATAAATATTAACGAACTAGAAGATTTCTTCCCAAAGAAGGCGATCGACTCAATCGACTCAACAATGATTCATGCAAATATCCAAAGTTAATAAATATGCGCAGTCTATTTTCAAATCCATTTAATTTCTGTAAAATTGCTTTTAAAACAAAATCATTTAATTATCATTACTGGATGGAAGTAGAAAGTAGCAGTGCCGTATGAGGGCAAATATTTACAGTTGCCGAGACATATTGGCTATAGTACCTGTTCAAGGGAACTTACTTCCGTTTCGTTTCAATCGCAAAGGGCTCTCTTAGATCCCAGCCATCTCATTACGGAAGTGACGTTGCGTATCTAAAAATAAGTTTTCACCTCCACGTTTGCTTTGCTTAGTACCATCAACATGGCCGCTTTTCCGCCTTGTTTCTCGCTTGTAACCCTAACCCTAACCCTTGAGTTTTGTGTATCCAAGGGGTTTTCCGCGAAAATTTAGTCTTACATACGCAACGTCACTTCCGTAATGGGGTGGCTAGTATCTAAGAGAGCCCCAATCCGCAAAGCGCATCTGGCGGTTACACTGAAACCAGTTACTACCGACAGAAGTTATAGTTGCGGTAAGCTCACATGTAAGAAAACCAACTTCCGTCAAGTAATTATTATAAACTTTAATTAATTAATTGATTGATTGATTTTTTAAAACAGAAATTGAAAAAAAAAATTGAAAATATAACTACCATACTTATTACTTTTGATGTTTTCATGAATCGCTGTTCAATCGATTGTCGCCTTCTACAGAGAAGATGCGATCGTATCTAGATATGAGCGCCTGTGGTATTACAATATCAAGGTTCTATATATACGGACAGACAGACAGACAGACAGACTAGAGAGAGAGAGAGAGAGAGAGAGAGAGAGAGAGAGAGAGAGAGACAGACAGAGAGAGACAGAGAGAGAGAGAGAGAGAGAAAGAGAGAGAGAGAGAGAGAGAGAGAGAGAGAGAGAGAGAGAGAGAGAGAGAGAGAGAGAGAGAGAGAGAGAGACGGTATTAGCCTACGTTTCAGATGCGGGTGCCTGTGGTCTGCTCTTGATCTACACTATCACTGACAGTCGTTGGGCCCGTTGTATCTACACTTGCTACCATATAAAATATTTCTGCAACACGGAGGAGCAAATCTTTATCTTGGCTCGCCTTCTCTTAACGGGATCAACATTGTATGGCTTGCCTTTCCCCCGTTTCTGTTTGCAAAATTATTCTTTGGATACAACCCTAAACATGCTCTCCCCCAGCATTGCATAGAAATAATTGAAATAAATGAAAAAGGAAACAAACGGAAGAAAATAAAAGAATTAAACATTAGGAAGAAACACGTAGGAAGATACAACAGAAATTTTAAAAAAATAGGCAGGATAGAATAGGCATAAAGGAAAGATAGATAGATAGATAGATAGATAGATAGATAGATAGATAGATAGATAGATAGATAGATAGATAGATAGATAGATAGATAGATAGATAGATAGATAGATAGATAGATAGATAGATAGATAGATAGATAGATAGATAGATAGATAGATAGATAGATAGATAGATAGATAGATAGATAGATAGATAGATAGATAGATAGATAGATAGATAGATAGATAGATAGATAGATAGATAGATAGATAGATAGATAGATAGATAGATAGATAGATAGATAGATAGATAGATAGATAGATAGATAGATAGATAGATAGATAGATAGATAGATAGATAGATAGATAGATAGATAGATAGATAGATAGATAGATAGATAGATAGATAGATAGATAGATAGATAGATAGATAGATAGATAGATAGATAGATAGATAGATAGATAGATAGATAGATAGATAGATAGATAGATAGATAGATAGATAGATAGATAGATAGATAGATAGATAGATAGATAGATAGATAGATAGATAGATAGATAGATAGATAGATAGATAGATAGATAGATAGATAGATAGATAGATAGATAGATAGATAGATAGATAGATAGATAGATAGATAGATAGATAGATAGATAGATAGATAGATAGAAAAGGATGAAATGACGAAAGAAGTTTTAGTTCATATCTTATAACATAAATGCATCTTTATACAGCGAATACCAAAACAAATCTTTTTTTTATAACATACATGCATCTTTATACAGCAAACATGAAAAACATATCATGTCTACAGGAAGGAAGGTAAATCTAAATTTTGGCCTAGCTTTCTTTACGGGATCACTTTTGTATGGCCTGTATTTGCCAATCATGTTCGTAGATGCTTTGTAAGTATCAAATCCTAATCAAAGTCACAATAAGCGTTGAAAAATTAGGGGAGGGGGGAAGAGAAGATAAAGAGAAAGAGAGAGAGAGAGAGAGAGAGAGAGAGAGAGAGAGAGAGAGAGAGAGAGAGAGAGAGAGAGAGAGAGAGAGAGAGAGAGAATACGAATACGAATCTTTTATTCCCAAAAAATTCAGGGCATCGCCCCTTTGGAAGGGTGTGTACATGAAAAAACAACAACAAACATTGAATATATAATAACTTACATATAAATACAAAACATGTTACGATACTGCTAGTCCCCGAAGTCTCATGGCTTTATATAAATAAATACATAGTTTTCTAACAGTCTCTTCGTTGTCAGAGGCTAACAGTAGAATGAGACGTGTTGCACAAGGCATTCTATAATATTTTGGGGCTATAAACTGTTTCCTTAAGTTCGTTAGGAATGGACAACACAATACAAAATGTAATTCGTTTTCTTCAGCCGTTTTACACATAGGACAAATAGTATCATTAACAGCATGCACTCTGTATCTATAAAAGTGAACAAATAATTCTGAAACACCAAACCTAAATTTTGTCATCACAAACTTTAAATGCTTATCAATATTTAATTGCAAATATTTAGGAAGACTGTTGTGTTCAGAGTTACAAAACATATTATACATTTGAAAACGTTCACTGTTATTTACATGCTCACTCCATACTTGCCATCTACAATCAATCAATCTTTGTTTAAATTCTCTTAAAAACACTTTCACACTACCAACTCCTTGATTCATCCATACATGACCAAATCCATTCCTGCATAAACACATACGAACGTTCGTAACCCAATTCTTCTTTCCCCTAGAATCCAAATTATACAGCATAGAATAAGCTTTCTTAGGCAACCTATCACCTTCCATTTGCTGAATTTTTATCCAGTAACGAATACAGTTTACAGCAGAATTTATAACAATCGGATATCTATTCAACTCATTATAAACAAAATCATTAGGTGTGCGCATATTAATGGACAAAAATTTCTTAAGACCATACAAATGAACTTTTTCACATTGTTGTGCAGCTTCTTCTAGACCCCAGATTTCTGATCCATATTGCATAATAGACTGCACTTGAGCATCAAAAAGTCTAAAAAAGATATCTACAGAAAAATTGTCATAAACACGAAGTTTATGCATGATAGACAAAAGTGCTTTCTTCGCTTTGTTTGCAAGGTCTGTGCATGCTGCAGTGAAACTCAATTTAGTAGAAAAATAAATACCAAGGTACTTATACGCATTCACAACAGGCATAGTCTTTCCATCATACATCCACATCTCTCTAGCACCCAAATATCCACCTTTTCTAAAAACAACAATGTTACTTTTATCATAATTAACTTTAAGACAAAGCGAAGTAGCTGCTTTATATAAACTATTCAGCTGTGTCTGAAGCCCAACAACAGTTTCAGAAATTAAGGCAACATCATCAGCTAACAACAAAATAAATAATTCGAAAGCATCCAATGAAAATGTAGCACCATGTCTTCCGTTATTGATAACTTCCAATGCAAGATCGTTAATAAACAAGGAAAAAAGTACAGGATTGCATATGTCTCCCTGTTTCACACCGGAGGTACAAGACACACATTCTGAGAGTCTGTCACCACATCTAATACGCGCCTTCACACCCACATACATACTTTTGATACATTTATACAACTTTCCTTTCAAACCATTTTTCAACAAAATAGGCCAAAGTAAATTTCTGTTTATATTATCAAAGCATTTTTCAAAGTCTATAAAAGCAACATACAACTTACGATTAAGACTAAACTGCTTTTGCACACAAGCCATTAAAGTAAATAGGTGATCTACAGTAGAGTATCCTCTCTTAAAACCAGCCTGATATTCGTTAGTAATATTATTCTCCTCAACCCAAGTCTGCAAACGCATGTTAAGGATAGTACCATACACTTTGCTGCTAGTATCACACAGACTAATACCACGGTAATTGCCAGGATTATTTACATCACCAGAGAGAGAGAGAGAGAGAGAGAGAGAGAGAGAGAGAGAGAGAGAGAGAGAGAGAGAGAGAGAGAGAGAGAGAGAGAGAGAGAGAGAGAGAGGGAAAAAGAGAGACAGAGAGAATGTGTTTAGCAAAGAATTGATTCCAGCGACCTGGACCTTGAAGGAGTTGCGAAGGTACGGGAAGCTGGCCACTAACGCAAGTAATGTTTCTAAGAAGGTAGAACCACCCGAGATCCGATCTCCGGCATGCATTTTGTAAACTCATGGGCGCACTTAATTACAAACTCCACACTGAAATATCGGGGCCCTGGTAACATTATGATCAGTAAATTACGCTTTATGAAACCAATCCCTATTGTATTAGGTTTGAAGATAAATATTGCATGGCACTATTACCTCACGCATCTACAATGTATCTGCGCAAGTTTCACGAATTATGGCTTTTGGAAAATTCCAATGTCCATTTGCTGACGACGTACTATAATGGCGGTCGCGTAAGAACTGAAGTTATTAAAGTATACCCTATTGTTATTATGAAAACCTTCCGCATTTCTGCTCGATCTATTGCAACATCCTAAATATCGTAATTTCTGGCTTCACTGACCCTCAGAACTAATACTCTTTGAAGTTGTTGTTGTTAGTTTTGCAAACCTGATGGCTTCTTTGTAACCTTCCAAACTCCTTCTCCCCGTTGGGATGCCGGGGGTTTCAGTATAAATAGTATCCCCACTTTCTGGAAAGTTAGTGCTTTAAATTCCCACTGTCGCTGTCTTTCTCCTTTGTTCTTTCTTATTTCTACTCTGTTCCATCAATCTGCTATACCATCTTCTTCTTCTTCTTCTTTGCTAGACCAGTCACCTACCTTTTCTCTTGAAAACTCTTCCGGGACAAAACTCCTCATTTGTTTGTGAGGTCTGT
Source organism: Oncomelania hupensis (assembly GCA_036898135.1). Classification (NCBI taxonomy): domain Eukaryota; kingdom Metazoa; phylum Mollusca; class Gastropoda; order Littorinimorpha; family Pomatiopsidae; genus Oncomelania; species Oncomelania hupensis. The sequence goes on along the minus strand of CM072511.1, from coordinate 152,302,260 downwards.
TGGATCAGCTTGGAAATATTGGACGCTTTCTGCCAAATGGTCACTGGGGCTTCCTATGATGTTATTTATTGGCAATGTAGGTATTTTAAATGTATGTGTTTTGTTGATATTTTATGATGATGTTTGTATTGTATTTTGTTTTTGATAAATAAGAGTATAGCCTCAGCATCCCCTGCGTGGGATGTCTTTATTGCAAAGTGGCCGACTGGTGGAGTGCCTTCAGTGTTACCACTAGGGTTGTTTCGGTAGATCTTTTGTGCGGACCAGGGGTGAGTCCTCTTTCAGCGAAGTTGATTTTGTGGTCCTGATTCGGCTCTTTGCAGTCCGTTAGACCCTGTAAGCAATGAATAACTAAAAAACTCCTCTCTTGTTATTGTGAAAACCCTCAGACGTATCATAACATCTTTCTTTGCTTTATTAGCCATTCGGTAAAAGCTATTTCTGCATTCAAACCGCATGCTATAATAATTTTTGCCTTCACTTTTCAAAATCGCATTCATTAAAAAAAATTGTGCTTTCAAACCGAATCATACAATAATTTCTGTCTCTGCTTATTAAAATCGTACTTTTTAAATTTATAAGACCCGAAAAATGTTTTTGTCTTCAAACCGCATCATACAATAATTTATGCTTTATTTCTCGCACTTATCAACAGAAACCATTTCTGCATTCAAGCAGCACCATACAATAATTTATGTTTTCGCTTTTAAAGTCGCATCAAACCCAAAATAAATTGTCTGCACTCAAACCGCATCATATTAACATGTGTGTCTTTGCTAGCAAATCCGCATTCATTAAAATAACTCCTTTCTGCGCCTAAACAGCAAAATATAATAATTTCTATCTTTACTTGTAGTTAACACTCAGAAAAGTCAGTTTTTCTTGCTGCACTCAAGTTTGATCAAATATCATTACAACCATTTTTGTTCAGTGCAAATTGAAGTGAAGATGCCTTAAACGTATTCATTCCCGTTAGGCCATAGATTAACACATCAACACCAACGTACAATGTATGACGTTAATGCAAGACTTGAACGGGCCGGGGAGACATTTTACAAATCCTCCTTCTCTTGCTAAGACCTCTCGGCAAACTGTATTCGATTCCTGGTCTGAAGAATACAGAGTATTAGGAGAGTCTTAAGGCAAATTCAAAAGAGAGCAGTGGAATGGGATTTTACCTCCATTTTTGTATGATGATGGTTGATGCTCTGTAATGTTTGCTTGAAGCGGAATAAACGGCGTCAACGTTTTTATGATCTGAACTGAACTGCTTGTATAACGTTCTCTGCATGCAGAAAGATCAACGCTGAATACTCCAGACATTACATTACATGATTATTGCTTAAGGTCCAGCGGAAAAACTCCAAAACCAGTGCACTATCTTCCTTGAGTTGTGCACAACTTCATGTCAAAAGACATGCTTAGGACACTTGTCATGTTCAACGAAGGCGGGGTAAAACGAATATTTTTTTATTGTATAATTATGCTCACAGCAATGAGTTAATTATTACTCACTACAAATTTTGGCACTTTGTTGCGGTCTTCAAATTATTAAAACAAAGTTCTGGATTTTTCATCATCTTATATTTTTGGTAATCTTTTCCTCAAATTAATTCGCTAAATGGCCACCGCCCCCGTCCTCCCCCACCCCCCAGACATCAATGTCTTACAAAAAAATAATGACTGATTGATAACTGATAGATATTACTTTGTGTTTAGGGAGCACATCACCAACGACGAAGTCCGACAGACCATCACACAAGCCATTGGACAACACGATGACCTGCTCACAGTGGTGAAAAAACGGAAACTCCGATGGTATGGCCACGTCACCAGATCATCAGGTCTTGCAAAGACCATCCTGCAAGGCACAGTGCAAGGAGGTAGAAGAAGAGGGAGACCGAAAAAGAGGTGGGAGGACAACATTCGAGAATGGGCTGGTTTGACACTGAGCGAAACTATCAGGGTTGCTGAGGACAGAGAAAGATGGAGTATGCTGGTTAAACGACCTCCGAGTTATGGGATAGGATAGGTAGGATAGGATAGGATTTAGGGAGGGGTAGGGTGGAGGGTCAATGATGTTTTTCCTTGCATAAATCTATATTGTGGGGTTTTGGGTGGGCTGGGTGCTCAGTGGATAGGAAGCTAGTTTCCTATGCCAAAGGTCGCGGGTTCGAACCCCGCATGGGACGAACATGTGACTTAGATAGGAGACTTTCATGTCAACGAGGGTTTTTCCGGGTACTCCAGATCCCCTCTCTTCCTTCAATAATGGTATCTGATGCAGTCTGTCTGAAACATTGATATATTGACTGATATCCAAAGGAGAACTGGATAGAAGATCAATGCCAGGAAATAGAGAACAATCTGAACAAGAACAACAGCAAGAAGGCCTACCAGACTGTGAAGCGGCTGACAAGTGTTAAACAGCCCAAAGTCTCCACTATCCAAAGCAAGTCTGGCATTTGCCTTACAGAAGAACAAGAAGTCTTGGACAGATGGACAGAGTACTGCTCTGACCTTTACAACCATACACCAAATGGAGACCCATCAGTTCTAGCATGTCCCGAGAGCAGAGAAGAAGAAGAAATCCTCCCAATTCTCCGGGAAGAAGTTGAGGCAGCAGTGCAATCGCTGAAGAAAGGGAAGTCAGCGGGAGTGGACAACATACCAGCGGAACTGCTACAAGCAGGAGGAGAAGCGATGACTGATGCTCTCACCATTATCTGTAACAAGATCTGGCAGAGTGGGGAATGGCCTACACCATGGACCCAGTCGCTTGTCATCACTCTTCCCAAAAAAGGTAACCTTCAGGAGTGTGAAAATTACCGCACCATCAGCCTCATCAGCCATCCCAGCAAGGTCCTCCTGAAAATAATACTCAACATGTTGAAACCACAAGCTGAACAAATCATAGCTGAAGAACAAGCAGGATTCATGGCAGGGCGAAGTACCACTGAACAGATTTTCAACCTCAGAATAATCTGTGAGAAATACCTACAGCACCAACAACATCTATATCATGTGTTCATAGACTTCAAGAAGGCATTTGACCGAGTCTGGCATGCAGCTCTATGGGCAACCATGAAAGTGTACAACATCAGCCCTAAAATTATAGAAGTCATCAAAAGCCTGTATGACAAGGCTACCAGTGCAGTCCTCCATAACAGCGTCATCGGGAACTGGTTCAGAACAACAATCGGTGTGCGTCAAGGATGCCTACTCTCTCCAACACTCTTCAACATCTTCCTAGAGCGCATCATGTCAGATGCTCTTGCAGATCACGAAGGCACAGTCAGCATAGGGGGCAGAGCAATCTCCAATCTTCGTTTTGCGGATGATATTGATGGATTGGCTGGAGAGGAACAAGAACTTGAACAGCTTGTACAGAGGCTTGACACCACCTCCAGAGCTTATGGAATGGAAATAAGTGCAGAGAAGACCAAAATGATGACCAACAACACCAATGGCATCAACACGGACATCAAAGTACAAGGCCAATCCCTCAACACAGTCAACAGCTTCAAATATTTAGGAGCCATTGTGTCAGACAATGGGTCTCGACAGGAAGTCCTCTCCAGGATCGCACAAACAACTGCTGCCCTGACAAGGTTGAAGCCCATTTGGAAAGACAGAACCATCAGTCTACATTCCAAAGTAAGACTGCTGCGCTCTCTGGTCATCTCCATCTTCCTATATGCTTGCGAAGCATGGACCCTCACAGCAGATCTCCAACGAAGAATACAAAGCATGGAGATGAGGTGCTACAGAAGACTTCTGTGCATTTCCTATACCCAACACATCACCAACGTTGAAGTCCGACAGACCATCACACAAGCCATTGGACAACACGATGACCTGCTCACAGTGGTGAAGAAACGGAAACTCCGATGGTATGGCCACGTCACCAGATCATCAGGCCTTGCAAAGACCATTCTGCAAGGCACAGTGCAAGGAGGTAGAAGAAGGGGGAGACCGAAAAAGAGGTGGGAGGACAACATTCGAGAATGGACTGGTTTGACACTGAGCGAAGCCATGAGGGCTGCTGAGGACAGAGAAAGATGGAGTATGCTGGTTAAGCGATCATCTGTGGTGCCCCTACGACCTTCGGGTTATGGGACTGGATAGGATAGGATAGGATAGGATCCAAAAATTAAATTCGAATTTATTTCCGTCTTCTAATAGCGACCTGCCTTTATACTACATTCTTGAGTGACGAATGTGTGTTTGTTGTGTACGTAGGAGTGTTTGTAACATGTGAGCGTGTTTGTTGGTTACAGATCGCCGCGCTTTGAGTGCTTGAGTAATTTAGGAATAAGGAGCGTAGAGCATCCAGTACTATTTTTATTATTATTATTATTATTATTTTTATTATTATTATTATTATTATTATTATTATTATTATTATTATTATTATTATTATTATTATTATTATTATTATTATTATTATGAAGGTAAGGCTGCTGCGCTCCCTACATCTTCCTATACGCTTGCGAAACATGGACCCTCACAGCAGAACTACAACGAAGAATACAAATCATGGAAATGAGGTGCTACAGAAGACTTCTGGGCATTTCCTATACCCAGCTCATCACCAACAACAAAGTCCGACAGACCATCACACAAGCCATTGGATAACATGATGACGTGCTCACAGTGGTGAAGAAACGGAAACTACGATGGTATGGCCACGTCACTAGAGCATCAGGCCTTGCCAAAACCATCGTGCAAGGAACGGCGCAAGAAGGCAGAAGAAAAGGAAGACAGAAAAAGGGGTGGGAGGACAACATTCGAAAATGGTTTGACACTGAACGAAGCCATGAGGGTTGCTGAGAACATGGAGAAATGGAGTACGCTGGTTAAACGATCATCTGTGGTGCCCCAACTACCTTTAAGTTACGGGATAGGATAGGATAGGATAGGATAGGATAAGAAACTACTACTACTACTACTACTACTACTACTACTACTACTACTACTACTACTACTACTACTACTACTACTCCTACTACTACTACTACCACGACAGTTCCAGAACTGTACTCAATACAATTTGGTTTGCTCATAGTCTGCTTGCATAATTGTTTTCTTTTTCCTCGGAGTTTTGTCAACTAGTTCTGATTTATTTCACTTCATGTCCGTTCTTCGAAGTGCGTTCGACTGGAAACTTAGGAAAGACGGCGTGTGTTGTTTGCATAATAAATGACTTGGTATGAGTGAGAGTAGAAACCGAGATCCAGTCTGCGCACAAGCGCGTTCTATCGCACGGACTTTGGAGATCCTGACGCTCATGTCCTAGATGGGATGAGTGCCAGCTACACAAGAACACCCAGCCAGAACTAAGTAATAATAATAATAATAATAATAATAATAATAATAATAATAATAATAATAATAATAATAATAATAATAATAATAATAATTGTTCTTTTTCCCCTAGACCCGGTGTGACATCGTCACAGTTCCTAGTATCTTAGCTGGGCTGGGAGCGACTGGGAGCATTCTGATTGGTCGACGCGTTACAAAATTCGGCGCATGCGCACAGTGCTATCGTAGTCTTAGTAAGGATTAGGGTTAGGGTTAGGGTTTGGGTTAGAGTTAGGGTTTGGGTTAGGGTTTAGGGTTAGGGTTTGGGTTAGGGTTAGGGTTACGACGCCTAAGAACATCGTGAAAAAGTCGGCCCGACATAAACTGGCGCATGCGCAAAGGCGCCCAGATAAACTAGGAGACCCGGAACTTGAAGGATGGGACACCGGTATCCCAGGATTTTGCCCAGTTGTCTAGGGTCAGACGATGCGCAATTGGGCGCTTCGTGCTTCTTGAGTTAGACCCAGCGCCTTGGGCAGCTCTTGAGCAGGAACAGCACTATACAAGAACAATGAAATAAAGTACAAATATTAATAGGGGATAATGCATACGAACGATTAAATACACATTTTTTTAAAAAGCAATAGGGGACAATGCAATTTAGGGCGAATAATTAAAAAAAAAAAAAAGAAGAAAATCTTGGATTATTGTTTACTTACAATTGCCAATTCGATTCTTCATCTACAAAAAGGGCGGAAAGTCAGTCAAATACGTTCAAATAAACGAGCCGAATGATTCGCTGCATAGTCTTATAATAATATTTGAGATTCCTGTCTTATAACAATAGGCGATATTTGCAATTGCCCTGGCCTTTGCTATCAGAGCTCGTCACGTTTCTGGTGTGTCAGTAGACTGGTCAAACGGCATAACAGATCCGTTAAATAAAATTGTTTAAAAAAAAATTACACGATGAAGGGATTAAACCAGAGCTTAAAATATCCGTTCTCAGATCCATCGTTGTTCGGAATGAATGTTGATCAGTATAACAGCAAGTATTTGACAAATCAACCGTCTGGCAAGAAGCGTGAGCCTTACCTTTTTTCTGTCTCATGATTACCTGTTTGGGGAGGTGGCGAGAGAGAAAGAGAGAGAGAGAGAGAGAGAGTGTGTGTGTGTGTGTGTGTGTGTGTGGAGGTGGGGGAAGTAAGAGGGAGTGCGGGGAGAGGTTGGGGGTGGAGGTATTACGCCGAGGGGTGAGTGAGGGTGTTTAGTGTTGATGAGATCGTTTGTATGCGTGAGGATGTGATGGTGTAGGGTCGGGTAAGGAGGGGAGGTTGCAATGTGTAATGTGTGTGTGTGTGTGTGTGTGTGTGTGTGTGTGTGTTGGATGTGTGTGCGTGTACTTGTGTGGGACGGAGATAGAGAGAGAGAACTTGCAAGAAAATATGGCGACCAGGCGTCTGCTTCAAATCCGCTTTCGCGGAGTCAGTTTGAGAGCATTTTGCACCTGACAGTCAACTATGAAAGAAAAAAAGAGAAGAAGAAGAAGAAGAAGAAGAAGAAGAAGAAGAAGAAGAAGAAGAAGAAGAAGAAGAAGAAGAAGAAGATGATGATGATGATGATGATGATGATGATGATGATGATGATGATGATGATGATGATGATGATGATGATGATGATAAAATCGCTCTATATTTATTGCTCAAATAATGATGTTCTTGCTATATCTAGACAATACTGCCGTGATTTGACAAAACCGAGTAAGTCCACCTAAGGTCGAAAATGAGTTTTTTGCGCCATCAAACTTGCAAGAGAATGACGCATCTTACCTGTAAAAATCAAATCCGAACTATGTTTAGATTTGGAGATATCATAGAGTAAGTCCTTGTTAAAAAAATTTTAAGTGGGGAAATAAACTGATAAAACCAAGCAAGTCCCCTGCGATTTTGTTTCGGCGATCCTCTGGCTGATGCTCGAGTTGGCATGATGACGTCATTTTCTACAATAACCTGACAAAGAAAAGTAAGTCCTCCCGACCAATGAGAAAGCGCCTTAAGATGAAGCGGACCAGTGAGAATCCATGTTATTGCTGCTGTGCAATATTAGTTTCCTGTGAACATGATGACGAAATTTCGGTCAGCAAAGGACGTGTTCGGCTTTTTGAAAAAGAGTTTTCTTCATGTACTTTTCTGCCCACCATGAAGGATCCTGTAGATCTTCCGCCTACGCGGCAACTTCCACGAGGTGTGGAAATAAACAAACAAACTATCCTATCCTATCCTATCCTGTCCCGTAACCCTGAGGTCGTAGGGGCATCACAGATGATCGTTTAACCAGCATACTCCATCTTTCTCTGGCCTCAGCAGCCCTGATGGCTTCGCTCAGTGTCAAACCAGTCCATTCTCGAATGTTATCCTCCCACCTCTTTTTCGGTCTCCCTCTTCTTCTACCTCCTTGCACTGTGCCTTGCAGAATAGTCTTTGCAAGGCCTGATGATCTGGTGACGTGGCCATACCATCGGAGTTTCCGTTTCTTCACCACTGTGAGCAGATCATCGTGTTGTCAAATGGCTTGTGTGATGGTCTGTCGGACTTCGTCGTTGGTGATGTGTTGAGTATAGGAAATGCCCAGAAGTATTCTGTAGCACCTCATCTCCATGCTTTGTATTCTTCGTTGTAGATCTGCTGTGAGGGTCCATGCTTCGCAAGCATATAGGAAGATGGAGATGACAAGGGAGCGCAGCAGTCTTACTTTGGAATGTAGAATGATGGTCCTGTCTTTCCAAATGGGCTTCAACCTTTTCAGGGCAGCAGTTGTTTGTGCGATCCTGGAGAGGACTTCCTGTCGGGACCCATTGTCTGATACAATGGCTCCTAAATATTTGAAGCTATGCACTGTGTTGAGGGATTGGCCTTGGACTTTGATGTCCGTGTTGATGCCATTGGTGTTGGTGGTCATCATTTCGGTCTTCTCTGCACTTATTTCAATTCCACAAGCTTTGGAGGTGGTGTCAAGCCTCTGTACCAGCTGTTCAAGTTCTTGTTCCTCTCCAGCCAATCCATCAATGTCATCCGCAAAACGAAGATTGGAGATTGCTCTACCCCCTATGCTGACTGTGCCTTCGTGATCTGCAAGAGCATCTGACATGATGCGCTCTAGGAAGATGTTGAAGGGTGTTGGAGAGAGTAGACATCCTTGACGCACACCGATTGTTGTTCTGAACCAGTTCCCGATGGCGCTGTTGTGGAGGACTGCACTGGTAGCCTTGTCATACAGGTTTTTGATGACTTCAATAATTTTAGGTCTGATGTTGTACGCTTTCATTGTTGCCCATAGAGCTGCATGCCAGACTCGGTCAAACGTTTTCTTGAAGTCTATGAACACATGATATAGATGTTGTTGGTGCTGTAGGTATTTCTCACAGATTATTCTGAGGTTGAAAATCTGTTCAGTGGTACTACTTCGCCCTGCCCTGAATCCTGCTTGTTCTTCAGCTATGATTTGTTCAGCTTGGGGTTTCAACCTGTTGAGTAATATTTTCAGGAGGACCTTGCTGGGATGGCTGATGAGGCTGATGGTGCGGTAATTTTCACACTCCTGAAGGTTACCTTTTTTGGGAAGAGTGATGACAAGCGACTGGGCCCATGGTATAGGCCACTCTCCACTCTGCCAGATCTTGTTACAGATAATGGTGAGGGCATCAATCATCGCTTCTCCTCCTGCTTGTAGCAGTTCCGCGGGTATGTTGTCCACTCCCGCTGACTTCCCTTTCTTTAGCGATTGCACTGCTGCCTCAACTTCTTCCCGGAGAATTGGGAGGATTTCTTCTTCTCTGTTCTCGGGACATGCTAGAACTGATGGGTCTCCATTTGGTGTATGGTTGTAAAGGTCAGAGCAGTACTCTGTTCATCTGTCCAAGACTTCTTGTTCTTCTGTAAGGCATATGCCAGACTTGCTTTGGATCGTGGAGACTTTGGGCTGTTTGAAACTTGTCAGCCGCTTTACAGTCTGGTAGGCCTTCTTGCTGTTGTTTTTGTTCAGACTGTTCTCTATTTCCTGGCATTGATCTTCTATCCAGTTCTCCTTTGCTGTGCGCATGCCTTTTCGGATGTCATTGTTGATTTTTCGGTAGACATCAGCTCCTTGTGAGGTGTTCTTTTTCTTTCTTTTTTAAATCTCTCTTCGTTTATCACACAGATCCAAAAGTTCAGGTGTGATCCACGGCTTCTTCTTTGGTCGGTGCTTGCCAAGGATCTCAGTGGCGGCATCTGTCACAGCTGAGTTGAAGGTGGTGGTCATGGTGTTGACATCTACTTCACCAGCCCCCAAAATGAGCAGTGGTGCAAATTTCCCTCCAATTGTGGCCTGAAATAGTTCTGCCACCTCCGGGTCTTGCAGTTTGTCCAGGTCGAACTTCAGTCTAGTGCAGTATTTACTCTCTTCAAGTGGAGCCGGAAAGACATCATCAAGAGATCGTGGTCACTTCCGATGTCTGCTCCTGGAAAAGTGCGTGTCCTGCCAATATTGATGCTTGATCTGAAGCGTTTCTTGACCATGATGTAGTCTATTTGGTTGTGATGCTCCCCCACCTGGGACTGTGCCATGTCCATCGTCTGGAGTTTTTGTGGAGACCAAGCGTGTTTGCCAGTACCAGATTGTTGTATCTGGCAAACTCCAAGAATCTCAGACCCCTGTCATTTGTCTCGTTGTTGCAGTGGGGTCCACATGTGTCTCCCCAGTTGTGGTGCGCATCTTGGCCAACCTTGGCATTCCAGTCGCCTTGCACTATGATTATGTCCTTCTTCGGCACTTGGTCAAGGACCGCCTGTAGATTTTCATAAAAATCCTCCACTTCGCTGTCGTCATAGTCTGATGTTGGGGCATAGGTCTGGATGATGGTGATGTTGAAAGGGGCTGCTCTCAGGCAGATGGTAATGAGTCTACTGGGCGACAACCCATGACAGTAGCTAGAATGTTCTTGTGGACCAAGAATCCAACGCCGTGTTCGTGCCTGTCATCTCTACCGCTGAAATAGAGCTTGTGGCCTTTGTCTGTCGTTGTTTCACCTAGGCCTTTTCAGCGCAGTTCGCTAATGCCTAGAACGTTCCATCGATAGTGGTCCAACTCGTGGGCCAGTTCTTCTAATTTTCCTTCCGCAGTTAGGGTCTTGACATTCCAGGTTCCTATGACGATGTTGTTTCTCGTGCGGATCTTGCTAAATTGTCCTTCAGTAGCATACTTAACACCTCCGTCCTGGTGGCCAACGGAAGGCGCGGTCCTTGATCCTTGAGCCGGGCGACGACCTATCCGGTATGGAATTAGTGGATATTGTCATTATGCATGTAGTGTGTCTTGGGCAAAAAAGGACCTGGCGGTGCCCAATCCTCTCCAGGCTGTTGGGCACAGCCGAAATCCACGAATACAGTGTGGCTCGCCTTGGCCCCGAGCACGTGGTCGTTGAACATGTAGCAACGTGAGGTTCCTCGCCCTGGCCGGTGACTTCTGTGTAGAAGACTTTCGCCCAGTGATGCCTTGCTAACATTACCCCTGTTAGTCGCCTCTTACGACACGCCGGGAAACGTTGGGCCTATTCTATTCAGTGCCCGAACCCACAAACAAACAGCAACAAATATATTACAGACACACAACAAGGGCAACAAAATACAAGACATACACGTGGTGTAAAGGCAGGAAGATCGCTACAATAGGAAACTGAAAGGAAAATAGTTTTGTATTTTTAAAATTAAATTGGCTGCATCTAATATTATTTTGAAGGGAGAGCAAAAAAACCCATGACTCCTGCATACCAACCCAGGAATATTAAGTGAAGAATGGCTAAAAACAATAAACAGGCACACATATACACTCACTGTAACTGCCGCACCCACATCTTACAAAACCCAACTTATGTGACTCATCTCGTCAGACTTTTTAACAAAGAAACGAAACGGCCTATGGGACTTACTTGGTTTGGTGAATTTTGAAAACAAGGATTTACTTAATAATAAACTGACAAAACCAAGCGGATTTGACTTACTTGGTTTTGTGAATTTTTTAACAAGGATTTAATTCAATAATAAACTGACAAAACCAAGCGGGTGACTTGCTTGGTTTTGTCATGTTCTCAACAAAGATCTATCTCACGAATAATCTGACAAAACAAAGCAAGTCCACAAATAGTCTTAAAACATCAAATCTATCAAACATTTCTTTAACATTCAAGGTATGCACTCTTAAATCGAGGAATTGCATTATAATATGCCCTTAAACTTCCAGAAACGATCGCGTAATATAGCGCAACACAAAACGTCGATTTTCTCGAAAGTAGGTTTTGTGGACTTGCTCGGTTTTGTCAGTTCACGGCAGAATAATAGGGGTTTTCTTGTTTGAAGTTGTACACGCAAAGGTTTTGAAAAAGTCTAGATCTAGAAAACCGAGAATAAAATAATACTGCCATTAAGTCTCGGCATTTTTAAATTTCTCTCTCTCTCTCTCTCTCTCTCTCTCTCTCTCTCTCTCTCTCTCTCTCTCTCTCTCTCTCTCTCTCTCTCTCTCTCTCACACACACACACGCACGCACACACACATACAGACAGTGTCGCAACCGGTATACTCCAAGAATCTGTCTCAGATCCGTTACTATTTTGCCTGTTTATAAATGACATGCCCCTTCACATGTCTGCAAGTTCTGTATCCTGTGATCTCTTTGCTGATAATAGCTCTCTCTACACTTCTTTTCATGACCTGAACAGAAATCAGTCAGATCTTCAGGATGGAATTAATTACGTTGCACTATGGAGAAAAAATAACAAAATGTTTCTACATTTAAAAAAAGACAGAGCATTGTCATAACGCTCACAACGTGCAGACAGAAACATCAGAAAACGCCGCTCTGCCCTGACTTCGTTCTGGACTGATGTTGTTGAACAAGTAGGATCTCGTCGCGTGCTTGGAGTTATTATTTATCATAAACTTAGATGGCATAAACCTGTAGATTACGTTTGCAAACTTGTCTCCCCAAAATCTGTACCTCTTAGGGAAATTAAAATTGTTTGTCGGGCCTGATGCGAGAAGAAATGTTTTCACGTCCCACTGCCTTTCTCATCTTAATTTTTCTATCGTATCCTATCCTATCCCATAACTCTGAGGTCGTTGGGGCACCACATATGATCGTTTAACCAGCATACTCCATCTTTCTTTGTCCTCAGCAACCCTGATGGTTTCGATCAGGATCAAGCTAGTCCCTTCTCGAATGTTGTACTCCCACCTCTTTTTCGGTCTTCCTCTTCTTCTACCTCCTTGCACTGTGCCTTGCAGAATGGTCTTTGCAAGGCCTGATGATCTGGTGACGTGGCCATACCATCGGAGTTTCCGTTTATTCACCACTGCGAGCATGTCATCGTGTTGTCCAATGGCTAAGGCAACATTACCTTAATATGACAACCACTGATAGACACATACAGACCACTTTCTAAATTAATATATAAATTAAGAATGAACGCATGGAACACTAAATACTCAGCTGATGTTAAATGTATATGTAATACAAATCTATCAGTACATCACCTTCTCTTTGAATGCTGAGTTTTTAAAGACATATTTAAAGTAAATGGACATAGCATAACTGAATATGGACATTCTGTAGACATGGTTCTATATCATCCAAATGTTACAGACGTTGTGAAAGTTATTGCTAAATCTCCTGTTGGTAGACCTTTATAGACTGTTTTGAAATTATGTTTTGAAATCGTTAAAATGTTTTAAAAGTTACATTTTCAATGTCTAATATCACCTAAATGTGTGAACAGACATTAAATTAAAGATTGATTTGATTTGACCACTGATTTTGTCAACTGTTTCCCAATGTGCAACATGATTATTTGATCTACAATTGATGCGGGAGGACAACATTCGAGAATGGACTGGTTTGACACTGAGCGAAACAATCAGGGTTTTTGCTGAGGACAGGGAAAGATGGAGTACGCTGGTTAAACGATCATACGACATACGACCTCCGAGTTATGGGATAGGATAGGATAGGATGATGCGTCTTAAATGTGAGTGTAATTGTCCTGAATATTTTATACACATTGGGTTGTTTGTTATGTATTGTGTAATTGAAACACCAATATTGATTGTTTTATATCTGTTTTGGTATGCTGCATGATAGGTATTATAGTTATTTGTTTTGTCGTTGGCGTGTATCACTGAATATCACAGAACGTGAGTGTGGATGATACGAGGAACGATTGTAAGATTAGGCTCCCGCCTAAAATCTGTATCCTTGTTGTCAATAAAATGTCTGAGTCTCTCTCTCTCTCTCTCTCTCTCTCTCTCTCTCTCTCTCTCTCTCTCTCTCTCTCTCTCTCTCTCTCTCTCTCTCTCTCTCTCTCTATCTCTCTCTCTCTCTCCCTCCCTGAGATTTGGAAGTGCGGTGAGAAGGAAAATATTTTTTTATGACGCGCTTACGACATTCTTTTCGGTCCATGTCCATTCTAAGCACACCTCTCATAATGTCGTCAAAGATTAAGAAAGAAATATCACAGCTTTCTTGCACATAACGGGCAAGCTGCAAAGAAACAGCATTCTTTTTTTTTTTTTCATGACGTCAATTGCATCAAATATGATTTTGAACCAACCTTTGCAACCATTTTGAATATGGTTCAAGATCAACAACTCCGCGTGTGAAGAAATATGTATGGGTTGTTCCCCTTTTCAAGGTTGTCCATGAAAAATAAAAAGGTTGGAATTTTTCAAAGCTAGTTGCATAAAAGGACAAATCCACTGTGGCTCGAGAGTGTTATTTCTTCAAAAGCAGACATTTCGATTAAGATTGAGTTTGCGAATCTATTTAAATAATTTAATACAATGCATTTATTTAAATTATTCAAAAAAGTGTCCACAATAGTTTTGATATCAAATTGCGAAGTGCGACGTGGGAATACATTTTATATTATGCGTTCATAGATTTCAACATCATACGCACACACACACACACACACACACACACACACACACACACACACACACACACATACACCACGCACTCAGCATGCTAAAGTGGAGTAAATATTAAGGTCTTAACAATCATTATCTATCAATGCCACTAAAATTCGTCCCTTGATCTACTTACGTTGTTTACAAGACAGCATACTTTTTACGTTGGATATTCATGTAAGGTAAACTGATGAATGGAGGCAATACTACATTCAATATTACTATGATAGTCCAAAAAGCTTACTCTGGTCACAAAGAGGAAGAAGAAGAGGAGGAGGAAGAAGAAGAAGAAGAAGAAGAAGAAGAACTTTCTCCAAATCCCTCCCCCCTTCAGACCTTCTCCAGTCTCCAACCCCTAACCTTCACCTCACCCTCGCACCCTCTCCACGTCCACACGCGTTCCATCTTTGCTGGCTTCCCCTTGACACTGACCGCATCGCAATGTTCTCTTGACAGTGTGTCGCAAAAATCTGCACAGTACAGGTCAGATGTCCGAGACCGCTTCGTTCTATTAACGAGTCCTTCCGGCATACAGAATATCAGAGATTAGGGATTTTATTCACGCATCGTCATCATCATCATCATCAGCAGCAGCAGCAGCAGCAGCAGCACCGGCAAAGTCGTCATTCTTCTCCTCCTCTTCATCATGGCTGTGTGTTAGTGTCCTACCGCCTTAGCTCCAGTGGTAGAGCATTCGCCCAGCACACCGATGACCCAGGTTCGAATCCCGTGGTGGGCGATATAAAATGTGGCCATTTCCACTGTCCATTTTAGTAGTATGATTGCTCTGGTGGTTCAGTGATGATTTAGGTCCTTACCCCTTGTTCACTGGGATTGTTATCCCCGTCTGCCTTATCGCCAATGGTGGGTGTAGACGTTAAACCTCAATGTTCGTTCGTCATCATCATCATCCTCATCATCCTCATCCTCATCATCATCATCATCATCATCATCATCATCATCATTATCATCATTATTATTATTATCATCACCATCGTCGTTGTCGTCGTCATCGCCTTCGTCGTCAACGTCACCCTAAGTCAATATTTTTGTTGAACCTTTTCAGGTCTATAACATGCCACTGTTGTTGCAATAGGAAACGACTTTTTTAACGTTCGGGCTCGACGTTTCCATTCAATTTTCAGCAATATTAGAAGAAGAAAAAAACAAACAAAAACATGTATGAATATCTAAGCAAGTAGTCATCTTTTAGCGTACACTAGACATTTTGTAAGTTGATGGTTTTTTCCCCGGTAATTTGATCTCCACCTCCGACACATATTAAGAAGAAGAAGAAGAAGAAGAAGAAGAAGAAGAAGAAGAAGAAGAAGAAGAAGAAGAAGAAGAAGAAGAAGAAGAACAAGAACAAGAACAAGAACAAGAAGAACAAGAAGAAGAAGAAGAACAAGAAGAAGAAGAAGAAGAAGAAGAAGATGATGATGATGATGATGATGATGATGATGATGATGATGATGATGATGATGATGATGATGATGATGATGATGATGATGAAAGAAGAAGACGACGACGACGACGATGATGATGATGATGATGATTAAAGAAGAAGAAGAAAATGAAGATGAAGAAGCAGAAGAAGAGGAGATGTCTATGGCTTGTGGCCCTCAAAATCATTCATTCACATCCTGGCTCGTTATTTTGTCAGGGGTCTGTCTCTGCCTCTGCCTGTCACAGCTTCTGATGATTGCAGCGTAAAGAATGTCAATGTTTTTATCAAACACCTTCCCTAAATCACCAGCCAGCTTTTCGGTCGCACTGACCACAAGTTTTGCACGCGGTGACCCTTAAATCTGGTCTGGTCAAGGTGCCAACAATGCGAAGCTATTAGCTGTCTATAGTGGTCAGTGTCAACAGGTGTTTTGTCCACACCATTGTCCGTTAACATTGCACACTGCTGCATGCAGGGCAATGTGTTGCCTCCATGCTCGTTTTAACCTAATAGGGTTTAATCGGAGTGAGAATTAGGATTAAAATAGAAAGGTTAAGCGCATTCCGAACACTAGCTGGTAATGTAGAGAAGTTTTCACTGGGAACACTGAGTTATTGTTCTGTTGTTTGCTTCTTTTCTCCCTAAAATTAGTAAAATAGTTTACTGCCATTATAAAACGTACCTCGTGATTTGTTAGAATGTTCCTAAAAATATGAGATTACAAACTTATAGTTGCGACGTATGGGAAGATAAAAGTATCACATACATGGGAAACCAACCTTTTAAACAATAAATTTCTCGTGTAACTGTTTATATTTGCTGATGTATAGCTTATTAATTTGCAAAAGGTCAATAAATAAAAAGCATTGGATGTTGTGTAGAATACATGACAGAAAGAAAATGTAATTACAGTGAGGTCCATACTTTGTGTGTGCGTGTGTGCTTATGTTTTGTGTGTGTGTTTGTGTGTGTTTTTTGTGTGTGTTTTGTGCATGCGTGTGTGTGTGTGTGTGTGCGTGTGTGTGGATGGGTGTATGTGTGTGTGTGTGTGCGAGCTCTGAAGAGCTTGAACTATTGTGAGGACAAACATTGCAAATGACGAAAGTTTGGAATGAGTTTTACAAGGTGCATGTGATATAAGAAGAAGAAGAAGAAGAAGAAGAAGAAGAAGAAGAAGAAGAAGAAGAAGAAGAAGAAGAAGAAGAAGACGAAGAAGAAGAAGAAGAAGAAGAAGAATATCAATAACAACTGAAGTTTACATTATTAGTAGCTCATTATTATAAGCTCTAAATATTGTAATTTTCAAACTGAATGACGTGATTCTGTATTTTGTTTATAGGAATTGCAGTGAAGTGATGACATGGTACAGACTTCAACAATGTTGACGCTAATCAAGTAAACAACGAGTAAAAAAATGAATAAATGAATTAATAAATGAATTAATAAATGAAATAATAAATGAATTAATAAATGAATCAATAAATGAAAAAATAAATGAATAAGCTGATTAAGATTGATTACAGCCTCATTGATTGGATTATTGACCTTTCTGCTCAAATACGATATCATGCTTTCATTCGCGGTAGATCCAGACAAAGAATTTGCTTTCATTCCTTTAAAAATAAAACTTAAACATCACGTGACCTTAAGTGACCTTCTAAATATTTATATTTTAATGTAATGGAATGTGTGATTTCTTCTGGTTATTCCTAGTTTCAGTAAATTGGTTTTAATTGCGCGTGATTCGTGTTATGCTGTACCGTTTTACCCTGAAGAACTAGTGTGTTTGCTTCTTCTCGAAAATTTGGAAGATTTTATAGGACTTGTGTGGCGGGGGGGAGGGGGGGGTTCTCTAGCCCTTCTCTTCCTCACACCCTTCCTACCCTCCCCTCTTTTCTTCTGCTTGCCTTATTTGAACATCTCAATATTCACATTACATTATTAGAATAGACTACTTCCTATCACAAATTATAAAAAAAAAAGAAACCATCAATTACAGACATCTTGCTTCATAGAAGGAGGCCGTTAAATACAGAAACATCATGGTCCATCATTAGGACAACCGTATGGCTAGCATGGCCAAGATGAAGCAAACACAGGGTTAAAGGAGCTCGCTGCAATATTATCGATCAGCTGCTGATGGATTTAGTTCTCCACCACAGAAAAGCTGGGAAAAGGAGACAGTCCAGGCACATTGTCTAGTATTATTTCCACGCAAACGCTAACATTTCATGCCATTTACACAGGCACTCCTGAAGCCTTTTGCTCGTTCTCATTTTAGGTCAAGTTCAGTATCACTTATTGCACGAGAATGCTACGACTATCATGCTCAGTAAATTTACCTTGATTCTAAATTTAGATCATTTACGCTAGTCGTGAGCTTGTGCGGTATATTTGAGCTTGGCGAATGGACTGACAACTGAAGAATTGCAGTGTAGAATAATTACTCCACGTAGTCATGGGGTTTGAGGTATTTGGGGGATAAGCGAACGACAACTGGAAAAATTGCAGCGTCTCCAGCGAGTTGTTGCTGCATGCAATGTTTGTTGATAACACTCGAGAACTCGGTAGCTTATTAATAGGCCTAATTTTCTTCCGGAAGCTGTCTCCAAGAGGTTCCGGTCTATTTGGTCTTTCATGTTTTTGTTTTTTGTTTTGGTCCCAGGTCAAGGGAGATAATTATAACACTAGAGATTTTGTAGTTCACAATAGCTCATAGGAAGACTTCCGCTGAAAAAAACATCTGTTGTGTTTCGTTTGAATCGAGAGCAGTAGTGTCCAGTATAAGGTCCAATGCAATAAATGTTAATGTATATAGTGTATAACCCCATGCCAAGGACACCGTTTTTCAAGTTTGTTCAAAATGTTCAGCTGATTCACACATGAGAGATGCATATTATGATGCTGCCTGTTTAAAGAGTAATTAAGGAGATGGCAAGTGGAGAGGGTTATGGATAAGCTACAGTAGCCATTTTGTTTTTAAAGCGTTTTATTCGATTCTACTGTATCTACTACTCTTCTTGACGTGTCCACAGCCTGAGTGTGTTTATATGCGTGTGTGTGTTTGTGTGTGTGTGTGTGTGTGTGTGTGTGTACGTGAGAGAAAGTGAGAGAGAGAGAAAGAGAGAGAGGTCTAGTCCGTGCACGCACGCGCCCTATTGCACGAACTTTAAAGATCCTGACGCTCATGTCCCAGACGGTGTGAGTGCCTGCTAAATAAATACACCCAACAAGCACTGCATTTCCTTTTTCTTCCATCCCCGGTCGCCCGGTCGAACGGAGGAGAATAATTATCAGTTTACTTATGTATCATTTTTATGTTGCGCTTTTACAGGACAGCCGAAGAGCTGCTCAAGGCCACAAGCTGCTACAGCTCCCGCTCAAGCCCCACTTGCTGCTTGAGGTGATGCATCGCCTGACTCCCCAGACAACTGAGCACAACCCTGGGCTACCGGGGATGGAGGAGAGGAAGACCTATAGGGCTTGCTGAATGTATTTATTTAGCTGAGGCTCACTCGTCTGGTCCATGAACGTCAGGATCTTTTAAGTCTGTTGTCAGTTGTTGTTGTTGTTGTTTGTGTGTTTGTTTGTTTGTGTGTGTGCCTGTGTATGGGAATGCGTGCGCGCACAGACTAGACCTCACACACCCGCATATACACACACGCATACACACGAGCTCAGAAACACACAGAAGAAGAAGAAGAAGAAGAAGAAGAAGAAGAAGAAGAAGAAGAAGAAGAAGAAGAAGAAGAACAACAACAACAACAACAACAACAACAACAACAACAACATCAACATCAACAAACAAAAAGCAAACAAACAAAAACAAACTGTGTGTGTGATCCTGTGTATGGGAATGCGTGCGCGCACAGACTAGACCTCACACAACCGCATATACACACACGCATACACAAGAGCTCAGAAAAAAAACAGAAGAAGAAGAAGAAGAAGAAGAACAACAACAACAACAACAACAACAACAACATCAAAACAAAAAACAAACAAACGAAAACAAACTCAAATATTTTATTTCCTTCCACGTTGCTGTCATTCAAAATGAAGCATCACGCTCTTCTCCCAAAATGTCCTTCCATCCTTCCGATGAATAGTGTGTGAAAAATCTTTAGCCCGAAATATTGCCCGCCTCCCATGTTTTGACAAGATTGCTACGTTAATCGTCATACTGCCGGATCCCAAGGTGGGGGGAGGGGCAAGAGTTTGTTTTCATTAATCTGCAGGCAAAATACAGAGGAAGAAGACAAGGGTCGGAGTTTGCCTTTAGATTAGCGTATGTGCTCCAAAGTGTGCTGCATGAGTATTCACGCCCATTCAACAGACGGCCAAAGACTCAATGCATCTTTGGAGTCCTGTTTAAGAGTAGACACGACCTTGACAGAGGAAAGGGAATTATAAGGCTAAAAATAATTTGAGAGACAATGTTGTGTGTGTGTGGGGGGGGGGGTGGCTGTGTGTTGTGTGTGTGGGGGGGCGGAAGGAGCGTGTTTTATTGTTTAAAAAAAAAGGCTGCAAGTTAGAATGACATTGGCGAAGATAAAAATAACTTTAGATAATGAGTTTTTCAGTTCGAGCGTGTTGATAGGCTACGCTACGTTTTTGTGTGTGCGTCGGTGCTTGCATTGATATAACATATAGCAAATTACAGTGATATCATCGCATGAATGAGACAAGTTATAATTAAAAACAAAAACAACGTTTCTGGCAATTTTGATCTGGACTTCAAGCTCCCTGTCACAATGAGCTTGCAGTACTAGGAGGACACTAGTCTTATCCATACGTCCACAATCTCCAAGCTAAACTCTTCGTGCAGGAAACACCCAACCCAAACAATGCCTAAAAAGCTGAATTAATCTTCACAATGACGACCCTCATCATCGTGATTCTAATTTTAGACATTTTACCCTGCGCACTTCTCCCATCCCTCCGGCACATTCCCTCCCTCTCCCAACCCATATCCTCTTTTACCTCACCGTTATCCCAGCCCAGCATCCTCCCACCCTCACCCCCCTCCCAAAAAAAAGATTTTTTTTTTAAAATCTCAGAATGAGACCTTTGTGAAAGCGGTTCTATCCATTACGATAAACACTACTCCGCTAGAAGTTACACTGAAACTAAACCACGTCTTATAAAGGAGCTGTCAAGGTTACTACATAGCATGGAAAGTCAAACAGGGGTTTTAACTGGTTGCGCAGGCATACTTTACCATAGTTTTTTTTTTCACGAGGACCGTGAAATATTATTCGTTCATAGTTTATTGTATATTGCCGTTCGTATCTTTATGTTATATCTTCCCATTCCCCCTTTCCTCTGGTGGGCTATCCCCTCCTTTCTCTCTCTCTCCTTCTCTCTCTCCCTCTCTCTCTCCCTATCTCTCTCTCCCTCTCTCTTTCTCTTTTTCTCTCTTGGTCTGAAAGTGTGAATAAATTCTTGAACCTTTGATGTTTTGCAGCGCGAAAGCCGTGTGAAACTTGACGAGCTTTCTATTTTTCCTTCAACAAGCATATCCTAGCATTGAAAGCTTATCTGTTTACTGTTATTCGTCGTGAGTGGTCCCATTTCATCCCCGTTGAAGGCTTCCGAAGCCCGATCTTTTACGTCAGTTACTCAAGTCATTCGAGTTGCCCACTCATTACTATTTGTATTCACCAGCTAACGAGGAAGAGATTTTACTCTTAAAATAAATATCTTCTCGAGTTATCTTTGAACGAGAAATTTCTGGCCACTTCCCCCCCCCCCCTCCTCTCCCAATCTCCGACGCTCTCTTCTCCGACAAAAACACACATACACACACACACATACACACACACAATTCATCACGTGTTGAAAAGTGACGTTTCTTCCTATCCTATCCTATCCTATCCTGTCCCGTAACCCGGAGGTCGTAGGGGCACCACAGATGATCGTTTAACCAACATACTCCATCTTTCTCTGTCCTCAGCAGCCCTGATGGCTTCGCTCAGTGTCAAACCAGTCCATTCTCGAATGTTGTCCTCCCACCTCTTTTTCGGTCTCCCTCTTTTTCTACCTCCTTGCACTGTGCCTTGCAGAATAGTCTTTGCAAGGCCTGATGATCTGGTGACGTGGCCATACCATCGGAGTTTCCGTTTCTTGCTTTATTTAATTTAAAGGTCCGTTAATCACACGTGAGGTTGTATCTAGCCCCTGATTGGTCTGTTTGTAACACACATACCATCCCCCACTACCCACTCCACCCCCTCCTAGTTGAGGGATTGGCCTTGGACTTTGATGTCTGCGTGATGCCATTGGTGTTGTTGGTCATCATTGTGGTCTTCTCTGCACTTATTTCCATTCCAGAGGCTCTGGAGGTCAAGCCTCTGTACCAGCTGTTTAAGTTCTTGTTCCTCTCCAGCCAATCCATCAATGTCATCTGCAAAACGGAGGTTGGAGATTGCTCTACGTAAGATCTTTACGTTAAGCAAAACCTGTCTTGCGGTTGCTTGAGCTTTCGACGTAACAACTTTTCTCCTATTTCGTCAGAAATAATTATCGTCAAACGGTATTCCTTGATTTTATTGTCTCAGTTTACAAAACAAAACAAAAACAGAAGTTATTCTTATATAGCGCACTAACAAAACTCTCAAAACGCTACTCAAGGCTTGTATCCATTCGTAATAGCACTGTTTCACACGACCTCTAAATATTCTCAAGAACCCGGCAGCTTTTCCACTCCTCCTGTCGGGGATGAAAGCCTGGCGTTTTGCGTTTTACGTTTGAAGCTAAAGCTTACTGATTAGCTCAAGAGCTGCTCACAGGCGCCTGTACTGGAATGTGAACCGAGTCTATGCTACCAGTACACAGGAGTAACAGTCTAGTAGTAGTCTCCCTCTATATATATATCTAAACTCAGGTCACATTCCGATATGGGCGCCTATGGTTTAAGCTGTACTGTTAAAAGGCACCTTTTTTGAGTTCAGAGTTTGTGCGAAAGCTTTGGATAAAAAGATGCTAAGCTATTTTAAAGTGGTGGAGAACTTCAGCTGTGTGCAAAGCAGTAAAGGGACGCGTTCTTTACTTAAGATCTCCTTGCTTGCTAGTCACTAACGTTCT